>JAYESA010000002.1:43894634-44134634 GCA_036927795.1 Iris macrosiphon
GAGATAAAAAGTTGTTTCCTGTGGAAGCAAGATAGACTCAAAATTCAAAAAATTTACTATTTGTTTTCCAAACAATTTGGTTGATGACATCTTTTATTATGTGGCATCTGCCATAACAGCTGACATGACAATTTTTAATCCAAAAATTAATCACCCAAAATTTTTAATGTTCATATCAATGTTAATGTTAATATTAATATATGCTATGTCAGCTGCTACATAATAGAAGATGCCATCACCCAAAAAGATTTGGTGACAAATGGCATTTTTGAACTACAAAAAAGTTATACATCACCCAAAATATTTGGATGATGCATATTCATCACCCAAAAAGTTTGGGTGGTGTCATCTATCATTATGTGACATCTGACATAACAACTGACATGGTAAGTTTTAACATTAAAATTAAAATTAATTTTTTTTGGATGATTAATTTTTTGGGTTAACATTTGACACCATGTCAGATGACACACGATAGAGATAAAAAGTTGTTTCCTGTGGAAGCAAGATTGACTCAAGCTTCAAATTTTTTTTACTATTTATCTTCTAAACAATTTGGTTGATGACATCTTTTATTATGTGGCATCGACCATAATAGCTGACATGACAATTTTTAATCCAAAAATTAATCACCCAAATTTTTTAATGTTCATATCAATGTTAATATTAATGTTAATATTAATATCTGCTATGTCAGCTGCATGTCAGCTGCTACATAATAGAAGATGCCATCACCCAAAAAGATTTGGTGACAAATAGCATTTTTGAACTACAAAAATGTTATTCATTACCCAAAATATTTGGATGATGCATATTCATCACCCCAAAACTTTTGATGGTGTCATCTACCATTATGTGACATCTGACATAACAGTTGACATGGTAAATTTTAACATTAAAATTAAAAATTTTTTTTTGGAGGATTAATTTTTTGGGTTAACATTTGTCGCCATGTCAGATGACACACTATGAGAGATAAAAAAGTTATTTCCTGTGGAAGCAAAATAGACTAAAACTTGAATTTTTTTTACTATTTGTCTTCCAAACAATTTGGTTGATGACATCTTTTATTATGTGGTATCTGCCATAATAGTTGACATGACAATTTTTAATCCAAAAGTTAATCATCCAAAAATTTTAATGTTCATATCAATGTTAATATTAATTTTAATATTAATATCTGCTATGTCATCTGCATGTCAGCTGCTACATAATAGGAGATGCCATCACCCAAAAAGATTTGGTGACAAATAGGGTTTTTGAACTAAATTGTTACTGATCACCCAAAATATTTGGATTATGCATTATCACCACCCAAAAAGTTTGGGTGGCATTATTTACCATTATGTGACATCTGACATAATATATGACATGGTAAAATTTAACATTAAAATTAATTTTTTTTTGATGATTAATTTTTTGGGTTAATATTTTTTGCCATGTCAGATGACACAAAATGAGAGATAAAAAAGTTTGTTTCCTGTGGAAGCAAAAGATAGACACAAACTTTAAAAAAATTTACTATTTGTCTTCCGATCAATTTGGTTGATGACATCTTTTATTATGTGGCATCTGCCATAACAGCTGGCATGACAATTTTTAATCCAAAAATTAATCACCCAAAATTTTTAATGTTCATATCAATGTTAATATTAATATCTTCTATGTCATCTGTATGTCAGCTGCTACATAATATGAGATGACATCACCCAAAAAGATTTGGTGACAAATAACATTTTTGAATAACAAAAATGTTATTCATCACCCAAAATATTTGGATGATGCATATTCATTCACCATCCAAAAAGTTTTGGCGGTGTCATCTACCATTATGTGACATCTAACATAACAACTAACATGGTAAATTTTAACATTAAAATTAGAGTAAATTTTTTTGGATGATTAATTTTTTGGGTTAACATTTGACACCATGTCAGATGACACACAATGAGAGATAAAAAAGTTGTTTCCTGTGGAAGAAAGCTAGACTCAAACTTCAAAAAAATTTACTATTTATCTTCCAAACAATTTGGTTGATGACATCTTTAATTATGTGGCATCTGCTATAACAGTTGACATGACAATTTTTAATCCAAAAATTAATCACCCTAATATTTTAATGTTCATATCAATGTTAATATTAATGTTAATATTAATATATGCTATGTCATCTGCATGTCAGTTGCTACATAATAGGAGATGCCTTCACCCAAAAAGATTTGGTGACAAATAGCATTTTTGAACTACAAAAATGTTATTGATCACCCAAAATATTTGGATGATGCATATTCATCACCCAAAAAGTTTGGATGGTGTCATCTACCATTATGTGACATCTGACATGGTAAATTTTAACACTAAAATTAAAAATAATTTTTTTTGGATGATTAATTTTTTGGGTTAACATTTTTCGCCATGTCAGATGACATACAATGAGAGATAAAAAAGGTTGTTTCCTGTGGAAGCAAGATAGACTCAAACTTCAAAAAAAAATTACTATTTGTCTTCCGAACAATTTGGTTGATGAAATCTTTTATTATATGGCATCTGCCATAACAGCTGGCATGACAATTTTTAATCCAAAAATTAATTACCCAAAATTTTTAATCTTCATATCAATGTTAATATTAATGTTAATATTAATATATGCTATGTCATCTGCATGTCAGCTGTTACATAATAGGAGATGATATCACCCAAAAAGATTTGGTGACAAATAGCTTTTTTTGAACTATAAAAATATTATTCATCACCCAAAATATTTGCATGATGCATATTCATCACCCAAAAAGTTTGGGTGGTGTCATTTACCATTATGTGACATCTGACATAATAGATGACATGGTAAATTTTAACATTAAAATTAAAATTAATTTTATATGAATGATTATTTTTTTGGGTTAACATTTGTCGCCATGTCAGATGACACACAATGAGAGATAAAAAAGTTGTTTCCTGTGGAAGCAAGATAGACTCAAACTTCAAAAAAATTACTATTTGTCTTCCCATCAATTTGGTTGATGACATTTTTTATTATGTGACATCTGCCATAACAGCTGACATGACAATTTTAATCCAAAAATTAATCACCCAAATTTTTTAATGTTAATATTAATATATGCTATGTCATCTGCATGTCAGCTGCTACACAATAGGAGATACCATCACCCAAAAAAAATTGGTGACAAATAGCATTTTTGAACTACAAAAATATTATTCATCACCAAAAATATTTGCATGATGCATATTCATCACCCAAAAAGTTTGGGTGGTGTCATCTATACCATTATGTGACATCTGACATAATAGATGACATGGTAAATTTTAACATTAAAATTAATTTTTTTTGGATGATTATTTTTTTGGGTTAACATTTGTCGCCATGTTAGATGACACACAATGAGAGATAAAAAAGTTGTTTCCTGTGGAAGCAAGATAGACTCAAACTTCAAAAAAAAATTACTATTTGTCTTCCCATCAATTTGGTTGATGACATCTTTTATTATGTGACATATGCCATAACAGCTGATATGACAATTATTAATCCAAAAATTAGTCACCCAAAATTTTTAATGTTCATATTAATATATGCTATGTCATCTGCATGTCAGCTGCTACACAATAGGAGATGCCATCACCCAAAAAGATTTGGTGACAAATAGCAATTTTGAACTACAAAAATATTATTCATCACCCAAAATATTTGCATGATGCATATTCATCACCCAAAAAGTTTGGGTGGGGTCATCTACCATTATGCGACACCTGACATAATAGATGACATGGTAAATTTTAACATTAAAATTAAATATACTTTTTTTGGAAGATTAATTTTTTGGATTAATATTTGTGGCATGCAATGTCAGATGACACACAATTAAGAGTCCTATTCCTGACAAATACAAGTATATATAAAGCACCAAAGAGTCGGTAAAAATTTCAATCGAAGCAATGGCAACTGACACCGCAGATTCTGCGACGGGAACAATGGCGGCGTTGGAACAGCGGCGAGGAGAGAGGTTGTTTTCGTCGAGCTTTCATCCAGGACGCGATTTGGTAGTGCGCCTCAGCAAGTTCCTGACCGAAACCCACGAGCGGGTCTCCTTCGTCTTTCGAGAGTACATTCCGGAAGGGCCACCGCAGGTTCAGACGTTCGACCACCGCATGGACGACTTCCTCTCCGTTTGGCCCGTCCGCGAAGTCTGGCACGACATGATGTCCTGCGTGGCCTCTTTCAACGTTAGGAGCAGTAGGTTCCTCTGGTGGGAAACGCTCCTCTTCTGCGACTGCAACCGAGCATTCCTGTGGTACGCAAGGGAGTACTGCAGTACTAATTCGCCTCCGACTGGAGCCCGTCGACGTGGGTTAACTTTCATTGTGGACATGGAGCAAAACGTGCAGCTGCCGCAACCTCCAAGGTTCAGGTTTAATGGCAATATGGCCAACAAATTCGTACCATTGAGATACGTTGAAGCTCAGGTGGAGGAGATGGACTGCGCTATCTGCATGGAGGGGTTTGAGAGAGGAGGACTGCGCTATCTTACCTTGCGAATGCCGTGCGAGCACGGATTTCATGATAGATGCATCCTCGAGTGGCTGGGTCATAATCGTGTTACTTGTCCTATCTGTAGACGGGAGATCATGTAGCTAGATACTCTTTAAGGGATTGCTTCTTTTAATTTCATATTCACCGATATCAAGAACCTGCTAGATCGTTGATATTTACCTCATTTTCTCTGTTAATTTTGATGAAATTGCAATTTTAATCGGAATCCCAGTTATGATATGCTAACATCCATCTCTTACAGTAAATTTACTTCTTTTTGCCCATGATTTTTTTTTTATATCATATTCACATGTTATCATATATAAATAGTTATATTCTTCGGCCGTAAAATTTCTTGTCATCACCATTCAGCAATAATCCAGTGCTGTACATGTCTAATGTCTGCATTTATATATGCAATTGTATCGAACAAGAGGGCTTATTCTTTGAGTATCCACGGTAGGAATACTCCTAACACATATTTAGATTATTAAAAATTAGGTAAATTATTATTTTTGGAGTATTTTTATAATATTGATACACAATGATACATTCCAAATAAATACCCCAAATTAATCTCCACTTTTTTTTTCTTCCTATTTGGTAATATTTTTCTTCTCTATTTTTTCTCTTTAATTTATTTTTCCTGTTTGATTACTCTTGGTGGACCCATCAATTAATATAAAGGAGTTACAATATGCTCCAAATCTGAAGTGTCTTGTAGCTTTTTAACAATTTTTAAGTATGCACAAGTGTCCATTGTAGCCTTCAAGTGCTACAAATTTGACTAAAGTTAAAATGTAGCATTGAAACCTCTCCCACTATGGATGCTCTAAGTTGGTTTTATTTTAGTTTCATTGTTATATGCTCGCGTTATTACCATTTCGTTGTGTTAATGTTTTCAGAAATATGCTATTTTTTAAATATTTAATATATTTGGGCATTGTTTTATTAAATATCTTTATATCTCTATGATTATAATATTCTCTCTTTCATTCACCTATATACATAACAAATTATAATTAAAATATAACTAAATGTTTAATAAATTTTAACTAAAATATAAATTAGCATATAACAAATCTTAATTTAAATATATTTAAATATTTAAATTATTTTTAATAATATTATAAAGAAAGAAAAATTATTTTACCTGCAACACATTTGAGTTTACTAGTACCTATTGAATTTGAGAAAGAAATAATATTGGAAAAATTATGGCATACCCATTATATTGGATTAAACTGAATATATACAATACAACAAATATAGAATAGATAACTACCAATATATAGTAGGTAATTAATCTCCTACAATCATGCATATAGAATATTGACATATATATAGGTAATTAATCTACAATAATGTATCTAGAATATTAACATTTATGTAGGTAATTAGTCTCCTATCAATATATAGTAGGTATTTAATCTCCTACTAGTATATAGTAGGTATATTAGGATCCTATTGATTACAATATAACAATATCCTAGATATTGATATTTATGTACCAAAATCTTTATCATGCCCTCGCAAGATAGAACACCGTGAGGTTATTCTAATCTTGTTCGCCAATTCTTGAAAGCGAGAGCGGGAAAGAGGTTTGGTGAGCGCAACGGCTAGCTGATCAGCGAAGGATACATGGACAACTCGAAGAGAACCTCCTTGAACGTACTTGTTCCCGAATAAAGTGATAATCAAGAACAACATGTTTCATGCAAGAATAAAATACCAAATTTGAGCACAGATTTGTTGCACCAATGTTGTCACAGTAGATAACCGATTGTTAAGGTATATAGACATGAAGCTCGGTGAGTAGAGAGCAAATCCAGCAAATTTCTGCAGCGGTGGTAGCCATAGCTTGATACTCAGCCTCGGTGGAAGAGCGCACGCTACGGTCCTTTATTTCTTTGAACTCCATAATATGGATTGTGACCAATGTATATGAGATAGACACTTGTTGATGTAAAATCATCTTTGTTCCTAGCCTAGTTGGCATCCAAAAAAAGATGTAGTGACAAGGATGAGTTTCGATAGAGAACAACACCATGAGCAATAGTACCACAAAGATACCGTAAGAGACACTTTACTGCATTCCAATGATCAGTCTTAGGGCAGTGCATGAATTGTGATAACTTGTTGACAGTGTACGCAATGTCTGGACACATAAGTGATAAGTATTGGAGATTGCCAATAATGGCTCTGTATTCAGTTGGATCAGAGAGAGAGGATCCAAAATGAAGAGTAAGTGTTGGAGTAGTGGTAAGTGGGTAGACACGTGCTTCGCATAGGTCTTGTGAGTGTAGGTAAGAAGATTATGTATATATCGCCACTGAGAAAGAAATATTTCTTGCAGATGTGGAATAACTTCAACTCCAAGAAAATGTGAAAGGGGACCAGGATCCTTGTAGGAGAATCTGTTGGAGAGGATGAATGAACTTTTGTACTGCTACATCATTGTTTCCCGTGATAATAATATCATTAACGTAGACCAAGAGATATATTATGACGCTTGAAGCATTGAAGACAAATAGCAGTGTGCCGGTATGAGAGCTAGTGAAAGTAGAGCTGATAACTGACGTAGCTCATGGTACCATGCTCGAGGGGCCTGTTTGAGACCATATATTGTTTTGAACAATTTACAAACATGATGAGGAAGGTCTTTGTCAATGAATCCTTGGGGTTGTACCATAAAAATGTCCTCAGAGAGAGAGAGAGAGAGAGAGAGAGAGAGAGAGAGAGAGAGAAATGCATTATTGATATTAAGTTGATGCAGGGACCGATCATGAGTGACGAAAATAGAGAGAACAAGTCGTAATGTTGTTTGTTTGATCACAGGTCTGAAGGTGTCATGGTAGTCAATACCTGATCGTTGGTTGAACCCTTTGGCAACTAAACATGCTTTGTACCTGTCAATAGAACCATCAGATAAAAGTTTGGTTCAAAAAATTCACTTGAAACCAACAATATTTTGGGATGGGTGAGAGGGAACAAGATCCCATGTTCCATTCTGAACAAGAGCATCATACTCCTCAAACATGGCCTGACGCCATATAAGATCTTTGATTTCTTGGGTCACTATAGAGGGTTCATTGTCAGGTTTTTACTGGAAAGTTGGGTAGTGGGATTGAATTTTTGGATTGGTTTGTGGATATTATTTTTGGATCGAGTAACTATACCCTGATATGGAGAAGGAATATGTGTCGGATCTAGAGGGTGTAATGATTGGGGTACGAGTGAGTTGGATGCAGAAGGTAGAGAATGAATAGGTATTGGGTCTGAAGGGTGTGATAATTTGGATACGAATGAGTAGGATGCAGAAGCTAGAATTTGGGATGATGGTTGGGTGGGACGGTATGGTAAAAGTGGAGCGGAGTGGAGTCCCGAGTTTGGTGTGAGAGGGATACTTTTGGATGGACGAATTATTGTGGTGGGTATAATTGTGGAGTCTTGAGTGGATTTCTCTTGAGGGGCTGGTACACGAGTGACAGATGGTGTGATGGTGACCGAAGATGATGACTCGGAAGGTATCCAAACATGGGACGTGGAAGAGGAAGGACGAGGAAGGTTGAGTTGCATGGTTTTGAAAGGCATAATCGACTCGACAAATTTAACATGATGAGATGTGTAGAGACGTGAGATTCCTGGATCGAGACAAAGATAGACACTCTGGGTGGAGGAATAACCAAGAAAGACACATGGGTGGAACGGGGAGATAACTTGTGAGACGAATACAGACGCAACAAAGGATAGCATAGACAACCAAAATTTTGAAGTTTGGAGTAGTTGAGAGATGTGCTAAAGAGCTTTGCATATGGTAATAGAAGTCAGAGTGTGGAAGTTGGTAGATGGTTGATGAGATAAACAACAGTAAAAAATACATATGAGCAATATGACAAAGGTATGGAAGCATGTGAGAGAAGTGATAAGCCTGTTTAAACAATATGACGATGACGACGTTCAAAGTACCCATTGTGCTCAGGAGTGTGCAAGGGTGAGGTCATGTGAGATATCCCATTAGAACTGAGGTATGATGAAATTGCTTGATATTCTCCCTATTGTCAGAATAAAGCGTAATATTTTTTTGATGGAGGTAATTTTCCACTAGTGATTTAAAGCGGATAAAAATGTCATAGACATCAGATTTTTCTTTTAAGTGGATAAAGCCATATATATTTTGTAAAATGATCAACAAAAATAATATTGTACTTGAAATAATCAATTGAATGAATGGGAGAGGTCTACACATCAAAAAATATTATTTCAAGTAGAGAAGTTGAGAAAAGAGTGGAAATAGAGAAAGGTAACTTGTGACTTTTATTGCATTAGCGTGCATTGTAATTGAAACATAGAGATGATGAACTAGAGACTTCTAATTGAAAATCAGAAAAAATATGCCTAAGAATTGACTGTGAATGATGACCTAAGTGATGATGCCACTCGGACGAAGTGGTCTTGACGCTGGAGAAAGTGACCAATGGAGGACTTGATAGAACAGACTAGCCATTCATACACACCATCCTTAGGGAGTCCTTGTAAAAATGTTGTCCCCGTGCTAATATCCTTCACAAGAAATGAAGAGGGTAAGAATTCATGGATGTATTATTAGATTTATAAAATTAGAAATAGAAATAAGATTTTTATGCATGGTCAAAATACAAAGCACATTGTGAAGTGAGAAAGTATTTGAGGGAGTGTGTAGAGATGTAGAACCAGTATACGAAATAGGAAGACTCGTGCCATCGCCAATCATAACGTCGTATGTCCCTGAATATGGAGCATAAATTGAGAGATTACTCAGGTCAGTAGTAACATGGTGTGATGCATCACTATCTAGGATCCAATTGGTGTCTTCGGAGTAGTCCATTTTTGCAACATTGACACGTGGTTGCCATAGAGCTGGAGGTTGAGATTGCCTTTGTCGAGATTCTTGTTGTGAATTAGACTGCATATTTATTGGTGTTAAGAAAAATAAAGGACACTGTTGAATCATGTGTCCTTGAGAATGACACCCTTGACACTTTGCAAGATATGTCCGAAGAGAAGGACGGTGTCAGGACCCGCACACGGATGATCGGAAACGAGTACGTGGGTACGTCCAGCCTACGCCGCAGCATCAGCGGTAGAACACTGTCTAGGTTAATAATACTATTTATTAAACTCACACAATAATATAAACTAAACCTGTCAATGATATCTCAACTCCAAAAAGGAGGAAAATATGATAATGATGTATAATACTCAATCACAATAACTAGAGCAAAATAATGGCACAATATTAAATAGAAAAAATAGAATATCAAAGTATCAAACTAGACATCAATGTTCGCCATTAAATTCGAATATTCTAAGAGAGCTTGATTTAATTAACAAATGATAAGAAAGTACAGAGATGTCCTATGAGATAATCTAAGTACAAATTTATTTTCTAGGAGGTGACGATGGAGGGTTAGGAGTGTATCAACTCTCTTTACTCTGTGAACGATCGAAGGTAGGAGGAGGAAGCACTTCTCTCTTGCTTGACTGTAGGTTCGCAGATGGCCAGTCCTTAGAACGTTCAAGTTTCTCCTATTTATAACCATCGTGTTGATGGGCTATGGATGCCGCATATGCCTCTATTTGGTGGCCGTATAAGGCTCCTTCAACAGAATATGGTTGCAACTATCACCGCATGCCATGGTCCAATTTCCACATAGTCTTGGTTGAGATATGCTGTTGAAGAGATCTCGGGGTTGTTATCAACCCGTTGTGGGCGTGACTTGGTTAGCTGAACACGTAGTCAGCACCAACTGTGCAAAAATCTTTGTAGTTGTAATGGGAAGATCTTGTAGGCTGGAGGCTACATAGCATCTTGGCCGCATGATGGCGAGGCCGCATGAGTCTCGTAGCCGCATACATGCTCTCGTTTAGGCCTTGGTCGAATGGACACTCTTGCCGTATATTGGCGAGGCCGCATAGGACGTAGCTGCATACGAGGGAATATATGGCATGGCACGTTTGTCGAAGCAATTAATGCACTGATGTGACTCGTTGTCTTTTTCTGAGCTGTCATCTTTAAGAGTCTCGAAGCATCTCAGAGTGATGAGGGATATATCAGAGCTTCTGACAGACATCAGAATCTGTGTCTGGGAGTCCTTATGCGGCCTACCTTCTCTGTGGTCGTTCAGGCCGCATATAGTATACTATGCAGCTTTTCTGTGATTTGGTTGATCAGATCGTATGTGACTTCTCTACGGCTTATTTGTTTAGGCCGTATATGGATTCTCTGCGGCTTGGTGAGGGGGCATGACCTTTATGCAGCCTGCATGATTTTTTTATGCTTCTACATGACCCCTTTAAAGTTTTTAAAATGATAAGTTTGGAATACTTTAAAAGAAGCATGGACAAGCGCTATTGGCCACATATGCAGGTCATGTCGCATGTCCTCGTTGCCGCATAGCTGTCTCTGACAGGCTGTCCAATCATTAAATGAGAAGATTTGTTCTATCTTTGACCGGATCTCTTAGGATTTTGTGCAGTCTCCTGACATGGGGCTCGATGCGTTGATTTTCAAAGGGATTAAAGAGGATCATGCTGATTGAGGTGTCAGGTTCATCTCATTTATGGTTTATTTTATTGCCTCGATCCCTTCACGCAGTTTTGGAGCTTATAAATAGGCAGTCAGGGGGAGAAAGAACTTTTATCTCTTTGCTTTCTTCCTCCTTTTCCTGTGAAGGATGCCGCAGGCTACGACCCTTCTCGCCGAGGAGTTTGTTCTTGATCCTTGGCCCCCTAATTTTGGTGTTTTACTCAGAGATAGGGAGCACCGTGTTCTTCGTGTCGGGCTTCCATAGACACAAAGACACCTATGCACAGTCTTGCTGCATGGATGAAAAATCGTCTAGAACATGTGCAAACTTTTTACGCAGCCTTGCCACATGGATGAGAGATCATCACGAACATGCGCAGGCTTTCTTCATTAGTTTGTCGTATGGGTGGGCCATCATGCGATAACTATGATCCTACCGTGTAGATAAAGGCTCAATCTGGACATGCGAGAACCATGACTCTGTCACATGGATGGAAGTTCGATCCAGAAATACGGCCACCATGGCTCTGCCGCATGGAAGATACCTCATGTGCCGACTAGGATCTGCCGTATAGACGTCAACTTTGTCTTTGTATACTGATGTCATATATTTTTCTTGTGCAGACTTTGTTCCCCCTCGTACGGCTAATGATGGAGCATGGAAGGACATCATAACACCCGTTGTTCGGGGTGAAGACCAACTTTATGTGACGGTTTGCCAAGAACTGATCCAGGAGACGAGGACAGTTTGGTGTCACTACCCAATTCTAGAAAATAGGATTTTTGTTTATTTTTGGTAAATTGTGTATTGATCATAAATAATTGTATTTATATTTAATTGTTGGTTGTATTTATTTTCTATTGGTTGTTTTAGGGTTTTGGCTAGTCTGGACCTATGTCAGACCCTAGTGGACCCATATCAGACCCAACCAACACCTTTGTCAGACTCATTTATGGGTTTATCATAGTTATTATATTTTTATTTAGTTAGTTGTGTTATTTTGGATTAGTTAGAGTGCATTTAGTGAACCCCAAACCTAAACCCTTTGTTAGCATGACTTATTAGGAGGGTATTTTGGACATTGTGCTATGTTCACAAACCCTAACCCTATATTATTTTCACCTGGCTGAAACCTTCCTAACCCATTCTTTCATTCCACTTCTTATTCTTCTTTTCTTCTTCTTCTTCTTCTTCTTCTTCTTCTTCACTCTTCACTCCATTCTCTTCTTCTTCCTTCTTCCAATTTCTATATTTCAAGTAAGTATTTTACCTTTCCTTCTCTTCCTTCTTCTACTTCTTCCATAGATGTAAATCCTAACCCTCTATTTTTCCTTAACTTAGGTGTGTAGAGCCTAGACTTAGTGTAGAGGCTTGGCTTGGAGGCTTAAGGGTGGTGATTTCAAGGGTTTTGGAGACTTTGGCCTTGGGATTCTAACTCCCAAGAGGTAAACCCTAACTTTTCTCTTAGTGGTTGCTCTAATATAGTGTAATTAGTAGTTTAGAACCTTTCTAGACCTTAAGGCTACCCGTGGGAGGAAGTTAGAGCTTGTTTGGTTGTGTTTGGAGACTTTGACATTAGGTTTTATGTCAATTTTGGGTGAAATTCGAGATTGGCCCAATTTTGGGTCACGTACTTACCCTCAAGATACCCAAGCACGTCGCCGTGGAGATTTGGGCATTTCGGGCAATTTTGGGGTTTTTCGTCGCCGTAGATTCCACATGCATGCGCATTTTTGCCACGGACCTAGAATAGGAGAGTTAGTATTTTTTCTAGGTTCTAGACATCGATTAAAACTCGTAAGTAAATTTTGGGTCAATTCCGAGTAGGTTTGGTGTACGTTTCATGAGGTATCGTGAACTGCACTCCACGTGTTCGTCGAAATGACCAAATGGCCATTTCGACTTGGTTTCTAGGTTTCGGGCTTGTACGCGGGTTAGTTTAGCTTCGGGGAGTATGTACTATGGTTCTCGAGTTATATTTTACATATTTATAGGTATATATATGTGTTCGGGTGGTTGTGCGTGTCTTAGTGTAGTTGTGTGTGTTTGAGAGTGTTGTATGTTGTGTGTTAGTGTGTGTGTTTGTGTGTGAGTGTGTGGTTATAGATACCTATATATATAGGTATATTTATATATGTATGAGTGTGTGTGTATGTTTATATATATATATATATATATATATATATATATATATATATATATATATATATATATATATATATGTATGTATGTATGTATGAGCGTGTGTGTGTGTGTGTGTGTGTGTGTGTGTGTGTATATATATATATATATATATATATATATATATATATATATATATGTGTGTGTGTGTGTGTGTGTGTGTGTGTGTGTGTGTGTGTGTGTGTGTTGTTGTCTGATAAAATAAACGAAAGGGTCGTAAAAGAAAACGACGGGTTCTTTATTGCGAAAGAAAACCCTTTCCTTCTTTGGTTTACAAACAAGCTTGTACAATGTTAATCCTACACGAGGATGTGGGAGTACAATTTATTTAATCTGGGTAAATATTGCTATGGGTGTCTGATCTGTAGCCGATCACTTTAGCCCTTGGACCACACGATGATGAAGAAGTGCCGTAGAAGATGGAGAACGGCTTCGAAGGTTGCGAAAGAGGATGGATGCACGATGCCAAAGTCGCGGATCACTACTCTTTGCTTGAGCTCCGGATTCTTCTCTCTCAAGGATTCTGCGATCTCTCTTCAATCTCTAATTTTTTGACCTTGGGTCTGATACTGGATTCCTTGACCAATTTCTGACCCCTTTTCCTCAATTTTGTCGACCTTTTCCTCTGTTGATAGAGGTCTCTATTTATAGAGTTTTAGTGACAGTGACCACTCAGTCGATATAAAAATCGAGTAGTGGAAAGTACAGCACCCTTTTATACAACGGTTAAAATAACCAATGCCTGCGTATAAATAATCTTTTGAATGAGCGTGTGACGCGGGTCCAACTAAGAGACAAAACGCGTATAACTGCTACGAAGATCACGGCGTAGAAGCCACGTAGGTAGGTATCCCTCGTGTAGAAGAGGTTAGCGTAGAAGCCAATGTCTGTCATCATGGCATAGAAGCCAAATAGTTATCAAACCGGCATAGAAGCCGAATAGGCGTAGAAGCCGAGTGGTCATAGAGGCCGAGTAGGCACAGAAGGCCGAATGGGCGTAGAAGCTGAGCGGTCATAGAGGCCGAGTAGGCACAGAAGGCCGAATGGGCGTAGAAGCCGAGCAGGCACCGAAGCTGAATAGGCGTAGAAGCCGCTGCGTAACATGCCAGAGTGATGATGTGGACGTTTTAGCCGGAATTACGGCTCTTGGAGATAATCAAATCTCTTGCATTAAATGCAGAGATCTGCCCCCATCCTGTGCATTAAATGCAGATGCTTGTCTTTAAGATTTGCCATCATTCTGTGCATTAAATGCAGATACGCACCTCGAATCCTGTGCGAAGAGTAACCGCTGACGTGGCAGTCTGTTCGTCTTCTGCGGAGCGTAAGGAGCTTACGTTTGCCTGTGTAAAACTAGGCAGCGTATTCCCTTGTATGCGTAGGAGTAGCTCTCGCAAAGGGGAGGTCACTAAACGACGGTTCGGTGACATTTAATCAAATCTCCTGCATTAAATGTGGAGATCCGCCATCATCCTGCGTATTAAATACAGAGGCGTGTTTTGAAGGTCTGCCACCCTTCTGTGCATCAAACGCAGAGATGTGCCTCAGGCATTGGCACATTAATTGCAGAGACGTGCCTTGAGGGACTGTCACCGCCCTGTGCATTAAATGCAGAGACGCGCCTCGAGTCCTGTACGGAGTGCAGCTCTTGACGTGGCAGGCTTTTTGTCTTCCGCGGAGCGTAAGGAGCTCTCATCTGCCTGTGTAAAACTAGGCAGCGTATTCCTCTGTATACGTAAAAGCGGTTTACGCAAGGAAATGACAGTAAATGACAGCCTGGGTTGCAGTGTCGCGCCATCATCATAGCCGTCGCCTGGGTAGTCGAGCGGTATTCCATTGTCAGAAGTCCAGACGTCAAGTTCATTGCAGGATCTGACAGGTTCATTTTGGAGAATACGAAGCGTCCCTCGTACACTTCAATGCTGCACTGAAAGCGGATGAGTTTTACGCCATAAAGGCGATGAAGCACCCTTTTTACGCTGAAGCAGCCCGGACCTACTACGCTACGCGGATGGACCTTGAGCCTATATTTCACGCTGTGCTCAGCGGAGAAGCTCTGTTTGGATGTTGAAGGCTCTGAGGTCCTCTATTTTTGCTGCTTTGCATCAATATGCTGCGTAGAGCTATCCAGCGTATTTTTTATGCTTCTACAAGACCCTCTTCAAAGCTTTTAAATTCCTTGTAATTTGAAACGCTTTGAATGAAGCATGAACCGCTCCTCGTAACTCGAAAACGCTTCTGATTGGAGTTTTGAAACGGTCGAGGCTGACTTTATGGCGGATTTATTGGGGATCGGTGTGACCTCTCTCGCCTATAAAAAGGCTGAGGAGTTAACCTGTTCTTCCCGTATTCCCTTCGCCACACAGAGATGATCGCCGGAGTTTGTCGGGTCGATCTGAGGAAGAAGAAGACCATGTTCTTCCAGTATGTAAGGAGCCGAAAAAGACGGCGTCTTCGAGCAAGTGTCCTCCGCAACGATGGATCGTGGAAGGATATCATAGCCTCCTTTGCTCGGGATAATCAGCAACTTTGTATGGTGGTTTTTCGGGAGAGAAGAAGGGTCACATTTTGCCATGCCGCTTGCAAGTGGCACCTTCTCCCGTTACCTCCGGGGACGAGAGCAGACAGACTAGCTCCGTCCAGGCTCGAGTGGCGTTGGTCTGTAGGAAAGCAGATTTACCCTACTTTTTTTTTTGTTGGAGGATGGGTCTATGCCCATTTTTGTATCCTCCTGCCACTGATCATCTTCTTGTTCATCGACTGTGGACGTCGATGAACCGTCATGGAAGAAGAGGAAGATCTCCACCAATGCGAGAACCTGTCAGAACAGATTCTGGGCGCGATCTTCAGCCGACGATGGGGAAGTCCTTTGTAGACGGGATTTCCTCACATGTAATCATGATTTTAATCCTTAATAAAATTGTTGTTCTTCCGTGCATATGATCATCTTGCCATACTTTTTGCTGTAAAGTCTGAATGTGTATAGCTTCGACATGTCTGATTCTTTACGCCGACTCTGTTTAGAAAGAGTGCTAGGTCCTGTCTTGTCTCTTACGCATAACTAGGGATGCGTAGAAAGCCGCTTTAGCATTCAAGTGTTCGAACTGTCCTGCTATTTAGGAGTGAGCAACCGCGTAGAATTCTGAACTGTTACTTCTGATAAATAGAATTTTTTTGTTCAGACATCATCTTCAAGAATGGTTTCTCAAAAATCCCTTGGAACAGGGCAAGAAATGGCTGTCAAACTGATTTGCCATCTTGGTAGATAAAATATTCAGACTGGAGTCTGGATGAACTTCGAATCGACCCATGAAGAAGAGTAATTTTTTTTCAATGTTGAACTCTGTGTGCTTCGGGTACTTGGGATATCTTCTGGTCAAGAAGGAGTATCTTCTGTGTGAACTCCTGTAATTGACCGCCTTGAGGATCGTTCAGATGTACGCGTACTCTGGTCTGCATATCTTTCGGATGTGCGGAAAGTCATAGAGCGTGAAATCATAAGTTGGCAGCCTCTAAGCATAAACTAAACACCACCGAGCGTGAAATCATAGACTTGTAGTTCCTGAGCATGAAGTCGTAGGTTTGTAGCCTCTCGAGCATAAAAGCTACCGAGCACAAGGGCATCCGGGCGTAAAACCCGACTTGTAGCCGTCGAACGTAAAGTCGTAGATTCGTAGCTGTCGAGCGTAGAAAGCTCCTTAGCGTAGAACTGTAGATTTGTAGCTTAAAAAGAAAAATTTTCGAGCGTGAAGTCGTGGATCTGTTGCCTCTGATCGTAAACTAAACGTCACCGAGCGTGAGATCATCGATTTGATATCTGCTGAGCGTGAAGTCGTAGGTTTGTAGCCTCTCGAGCATAAAAGCTACCGAGCACGAAGGCATTCAGGCGTAAAACCATAGACTTATAGCCTGCGAGCGTAAAACCGTAGATCTGTAGCTGTTGGGCGTAGAAAGCTCCTTAGCATAGAAACCACGAACCTGCTTTGCGCAAAAAACTTTTCGAATTCGCTGACTGTCCGCCTTCTCTGAAATAAATAGGCTGACGTAGGACCCAATCATAACCGAATATTAATTAGGAGATTTGGTTCGGGGTCCGAGGAGTCCATCCGAACTCTATATATATCCCAAGTTTCTGAGAGAAAAACTTTTCATCCGTCTTCTGCGAGAGAAAGCTTTCGATTGTTCGAGTTCTTCTCCGTTTGTTCTTCGAGTCTTCAAAGTTTCCAGCAATGGCCTCGAAGCAAGCTTCCTCCACTAAGGTAAAGAAGGTTGATTCTTCTTCTCGTTCCTCCGCTCAAGCGAGAGCGTCTCTGGTTGGACAAGGCGAACTTCATTCTGAGCGGAGCATCCCGCCGACGAGTAGTGCACCCGGCCTGAAAGGTAGAGCTTTTGGGAAAAAGAGAATGACTGAAAATCCTTCGCACACGTTGAACGTGACTGCGCTAGGTCGTCTTTTGTGCTGATAGCCTCTTCGAGGAAGATGATGCACGGAGACGTTTCATCTTTTACGCCCACATTTCTAATGTGTCAGCGTAAAAAACTCTATATTTTCGCAGTCTAGCGTAAAAGCTTCGACTGTTCGAAAAGTTTGGCGTATAAAATTTGATTGTTTTACACTTTTGGACGAAAATCCTGGCGTAATAACTCAGTTTAAATCAGTCTGACGTAAAGCACAGACCGTATACTGCCAATCTTGAATTTTACGTTTAGGAAATGGATTCCAGCGTAAAAGCTCAAGTTTCACAGTCTCGGCGTAGAGCACGGACTGTTGATTTTTTTGCGGATGCTGCAAGTCCCGAAATATCTAGTTAGGAAATGACGTGTTTCTCTTGTACTTTTGTAGTTAACTTGTATGAGTCTCCGCTAGCTGAAGTGATGGGCTCTGCCGCCGGGATGCTGCACTCCAACTATCTGGAGGATCTGTCACACGTGACATTTCCTATCTCCGGGTCCCAGTATCCCGAAGGGAGGGAAATTCTGATATCGGCTCAGGGCGAGCCAACGCTGCTGAACTTGATCAACGGGGAGCCCCTAACGTACATAGACGGAGAACAATACCTAAAGCCAGCTTTCCTTTTTGGGGACATGATTGACAAGCAGTCCCAGACGAAGCCCAAGAGAGAGCTTTGGGTTTTTCCTGCCGAGGGTTTGGTCTTGTATCTGCCCAATATGCCGAGAGACTACCCCATCTCGGCCTTCTTCCATGCTACGCATCCCAGGAGGATGTCGTGGACGCTGACTCCCGATCTTCACGGCAAGCCGGGGAAGATCTTTCATCTGAAAGGAGCTGACCAAGGGTCGTTTGTTAGCCACCCTTTCGGCTCTGTGATGTCGTTCAAGGGGCTGTACCCGGGCAGCGTCCCGAGTGAAGATAGTTTGGTGATCCAGCCGGTCCAGCTACCGACTTTCTATAATGATTTTATGGGGTGTGGGAGAGTATACCCTAAGGTGAACTCTCGGTGTGGCGGGTGGATCACCCCCACAAATCTTCGATGGGCTCGTTTAGTTGATTGGGCCCTGAAGCATTTTCAGACTGAGCTGGAGAGGATTTGTCTGTTTGCAACTGTGAGTGCCACCAGTGTTGGGTTACCTCCTAACCCTAACCTGTTTCTGGCACTGATGGAGCGATATATTTCGCTCACCGGGACTTTCGCCACTCCACTGGGGGAGTTGGGATTGGCCCTCCATGAGATGGTGGAGATCTCGAGACTGCCGATGGGGGATACTCCGTATGAAGAGTATGTTCCTATGAACCGGGAGCTGGGGGACTTAGACCCTCGGGTAGTGGAAGTGTACCAGGAGCTGATGTGCCACTACCTCGCTTGTACCGCTTTTTATGGTGAGCCTTCAGATTTGGCTCATATCAACAAATGGACGTCCTATCTTTTCTTCCACCGGTCCAGGACTGCTAAGCCGGAGAAGGTATTGGAGGGCAAGGATCTGCCTGTGAATCCTCTGAGCGTGCTTAATGCTCAGGTAGTTGACGATCTTATGGTAGATGCTGGTGCTCCGGACCGGCTTCTCGACGAAGGGACAGGAAAGTATCATGTAGGCACTAAGGCCTATAGTTATTTGAGGCGTTATCGCAGGCCTCTGTCCAGGGAAGCTCAACTGGCTGGCTTCCTCTCCATATGGCTGCGCCGAGTAGTAGTGCCTGGCGTCGCATCTGCGGACCGCATTCACCGTAACACGTTATGGCCTAAAGTGCATCTGGTGTTCAGGGCAAGACTGGGCTTGCTCCCTGCCATGGTATGCCGTATACAAGCTGGACTGAGGGCCATGACTGACGGGCTGCTCGCCGATGAAACTCGGCGTGATAGCTTTTCCAGGATAGAATTACCATACCTGTATTTGATGGGATAGTTAATTCTCCATAACCCCAGGGTTATGTCTCCCGGGTCTGGCAGTAGCTCGGGGGCTAGCTTCTTGTTGAACTACGGGAAGTCTTCTTGGAATGTGAACACAGTTATAGACTGTCGGCGGGTGCTGGACTTCGGTCACAGTTGGAAGCTCTTCTGTACCGTCCCTTCTGTACATCGCAATCAATCGGGGATTAGGCTCAAGGATTCGGGTAGAGAGAAGACCACTCTTTCTTCCGAAGCTTTTAATTGGTTGGTCTGTATTAGACCTTCCTATTTACTGTACAGAAGCGAAGATCATTGCTTCTTGGAGCCCTACTTGCCCAGTCGGTTTGCTAGGCAGTTTGGGTATGACCAGTTGCACGTGGGCAACGCCGTCACCAGCTTCAGGTCCAGAGGTGGACTCATTGATGGAGCGAGGGGATGGCGATATTTTATCATGGGCTGCACTGGGGCAATTTTTACTGTGTCCGTTATTACAATCTCCACGGAGCTGCGCATCCTCCATTAGTATACCCAGTTCTATGTGGCCACCAACACCTTCCATCGCAATTTTGATATGCATGGGAGTTTTAGGGTGCCCTCTTCCAAGCGTGGGGGAAGAGTTGAAGTCCCCTCGGTCTCTTCTGACGAGGGTAAGGAGTCCGTTACCCCGGATGAGCCTCTGGTGTCGGTACCTAGGGGTGAAGTACCTCCGCCTGCAGGGGCTTTGGTAGTTCCTGGGAAGCGAAGGGCTCCTGCTCCCAAGGAGGCTTCCCCTCGCAAGAGGAAGAAGAAGATGGTAAATCGTCCTCTCCGGATTCCTGGTATTGAGGTTCCTAGAGGTGAGCTTGCATCTCCCCGTGTTGGGGATAATTCTTTGATTGGAGGTTCCTCGTCTTTTAGAGAGGGACCTTCTACAGTTCCGGCTGGCGGTGCCGGAGAATCTTTGCTGGATGCTGGTGTCGCTGCTACTGCTTCAGGTAGTGGAACGAGGTCGCCTTCGGGGCCGAGTATAATAAAGTTCCGTATACCTTTAGCTGGGTCAGCATCTGGAGGGACTCCTGCCGCGCCTGCGAGCGCACCTAGCGCGATTCCAGCCGATGAGCCTCGGTTGGATTTTGAGGAGGACTTGGAAGACTATTTGTCAGCTTCCGTTAGCAAACCCCTTTCTCCAGGTATGACAGCTTGTCTATCATCATTAAGAAATGATTTAGCTGTACAGGCTGCAGATGCGACATATATGCCGTCGGTCATGGGTAAATGTCGTCTTTTATGCCTCTTCTTTAGGGAAATTAATATTATGTCGATATTAACTTCCTTTTGCCTTCTCTTCAGGGGAAGATCTCTTCGGGGAGGGTGATGTAGATGGGCCCTTCGGCTCTGTGTCAGGTCCTGGCGGCGATACGGAGGTACCCGATTTTGAAGAGAAGACATCTTCGGGTGCTGGCTCGCCTGTCGAGGAGACTCCGATATCTCAAGAGGAGGACGAGCCTGTTATTACGACAGTACCTCTTTTGAGCACGCCGGTCACTTCGTCCAGTGTTGGCGCTTCTTCTTTCGTCGCACCTCTTGTTAAGGCGACGGACGTGGCGACATCGTCTATGGTTATTCCTGGAGGGGAAGTCGCCACCATCGCGGACACTCCCCGCTTTCATTCGGACCTAGTTGCGCGGACCGAGCAGTACACCGGCATCTTCTATACCACTTTGAGAATGTTAATGTCAATGGTGTTGGCGAAGAAGCTGGACTTTGCATCGCTGAAGAGGTCCTCTCGGTTCTCGATAGAGGCGATCAGGGAATTCGGCGACACCGGGGTAGCTGACGCGCTGGAGGCGATGGTTAATTGTTTGGAGCAACCCATTAACGAATATTTGCAGCTGGCTGACGACAGCGTTGAAGCTCTGGTCCAGGCCAGATACGACTCCTTGACTGCGCATCTTGCTGAAAAGATGGAAGATCTGAATAAAATCATCCAGACGAATCAGCAGGAGATGGATGAAGGAAAAGTCGTCTTGGAGGAGACCATTGCTCTTCAAACGAAGTGCCAGGCCGAGCATGACGAAAATGTAGCGAGGGTCCGCAAACTGGAGACGAAGCTTGCTCAGGCAAAGGAGTGGGCTTCTCAGTCGTCGGAAGGTCTAGCTGTGGTGAACGGCCGACTGGTCACAGCACAACGGAACTTGGCGAGTGCAGGAGTCGCCCGTGCTGGTTTCCTTCGGGCTAGAGCCGAACTGTCCCTCCTGATTAATAAAGAGGCACGGCTGGAGCGGGTCCGCGCTGATATCTTGGATTCCAAGGCTGAGAAGGTGGCCGCACTGGCGCAGCAGCTTCGCGACCTGACCGCTCCCCCTAAGTGATGTACTTTTGCTTTTCAATGTACTTTCGCTCTTTTTTGGGAATAATAAAGAGGCTTTTCATCTGACTTTGTTGACCTATCATTTCGGAATATAAATGACAGGTTTGGGTAAAAATGATATCAGAGGTTGTATGGACGTGATATACTCTCGGTAAGCTTTAGTAGGACATATCTATTCAGAGGTCATATAGACATGATAGAATATGATCCAACTAGTTTCGTTTTGGAAGTAGTTTTGTCAGAATGAGGTCTTCGCCATATTCCACTTGAGCAAAGTAGGTTTAAGCATAGTACCTTTTCAGGAATTTGCCATTGATAAGAGCCATTATGAGGTCTCCATTAGGCTGGGTTAACCTATAAGCGCCGTTCGAGAACGTTGTCTCGATCACGTAAGGGCCTTCCCATTTGGGCTAGAATTTGCCTTTACTCCTGTGAGTAAGAATCATCGGCCTTCTTATGGCTAAGACTAGCTCGCCGATTTTGAACACCCTTTCCTTTACTTTTTGATTAAAAGCTCTGGAAATGTGTTCTTGGTAGAGCGCTATGCGCTGTTGAACTTGGGGGCGCTTCTCGTCTAATCCTTCTAGCTCTTGAAGCCTTAACAGGTCATTCTTTTCTTGAGTCAGCTCATTAGTCACGGCTATCCTGAGTGACAGAATTTGAATCTCGATGGGGAGAACTGCTTCACTCCCGTAGACCAATGAGAATGGCGTGCAACCTGTCGGTGCTCGTACCATGGTGCAGTATGCCCAGAGACATTCTCCCAGCTTATCATTCCAATCTCTCTTGTTCGAAGAGACGAACATCTTCAAGAGTTTGATAATGGTTTTGTTGAAGGCTTCCGCCAACCCATTAGCAGCTGGATAATATGCCGTGGAGGCCACATTTTGTATCCGATTTTTATCGCAAAATCGGTAAAATGCTTGGCTGATGAACTGAGGTCCATTGTCATGGATTATCCTTCGGGGAACCCCAAAGCGATAAATAACGTGATGCTTGATGAAGTTGATTACATTAGCTGTCTTTACCTCAGCCAGAGGGATCGCCTCTACCCATCTCGAGAAGTAATCCGTGATGGCCAGTATGAACTGGTGACCTTTGGAAGAAAATGGGTGAATAGGGCCAATGATATCCATACCCCATGCTTCAAAAGGCCAGGATGCAACCGTAGGATGTAGATGTTCGGACGGTTGATGTATGAAGTCTGCATGAACCTGACAGGCTCTGCATCGTCTGACATACTTGATTGCGTCTGCGATCATAGTGGGCCAGTAATAGCCCATTCTCCTGATGCGATCCTGGAGCATAGGACCGGATTGAAGCGCTCCACATACGCCGTCGTGGGCTTCACGGATAATCCGATATGCCTCGTCACCAGAGAGACATCGTAATAACAGTCCGTCATAAGACCGGCGATATAGGCACTACGAAGATACGTTGAAGTAGAAGCGTAATGATCGTCTTTTGATGGATACTGCTTCTTTAGGATCTTCTGGCAAGATTCTATATGCTACAAAATCTATAAAGGGACTTCTCCAGTCTCTCCTGGGAGGATCTGTGTCCACCGTGTAGCTGTGTTCTATGTGAAAGTTATTTTTCATACAGAATAAATCTCTGTTAAGAAGGATTACCGAATTCTTCCTTCTTATAGGAGTAGCTAAATTTGCAGCTAGACTTGCTAGGGCATCAGCTTCCAAATTCTGAGATCGAGGTACATGCTCAAGGAAGAATCCCTTGAATGTCATGGCTATTTCGACCGTTGCTCGGTGATAGGGGATGAGGTCTGGATTTTGGACTTCATATATTCCTCTGACTTGATTGACGATCAGCAGAGAATCACCGAAGGCTTCCAGAGATTCGACCCCCAGCTCTTTAGCGACTTGGAGCCCGATTAGTAGAGCGTTGTATTCTGCCACATTGTTGGAACAGGGCTCGCTAAGAGAATATGCTCGGTAGATAATGAGTTTATCAGGGGTAACTAGGACGATTCCTACTCCCGAAACCACGTTTCCCCTGGGACCAGTCCTGGAGGCGCTATCGAAGAACAGTTGCCATGCATCACCTTCCGTTGCGGAATTATACTCTACAACTTCGTCGGGAATGTCCTCGTATAGTTTGGAGGCCTCCGGGATCGGATGAGCAGCTAGAAAGTCAGCCAATGCTTGGCCTTTGACGAACTTCTGAGGGACGTACACCATATCATATGGCGTTAATAACATCGCCCAAGTCGCGAGTCGGGAATTAAGAACACTTGGCTTGTTCACTAGTACCCGCAGAGGATTGATCCTGGAGATGATGTGAATGGTTTGGCCCGTGACATAGTGTCGCATTTTCTGGATAGCGAACATTAGGGCCAAGCATTCTTTTTCTACTGGGTTGTACCGGTGTTCGGCTCTGACCATCATCCTGCTGAGGTAGTAGATAGCCTGCTCGTGGCCCATATCATTCTTTTGTGCGAGAAGAGCTCCCAAGGAATGATCCATTGCTCGGACGTACAGTACAAATGGTCTTCCTATGATAGGAGGTACCAGAACTGGCAGACTAGTGAGGTAGCGTTTGATATCCCCGAACGCTTGCTGACAGGATTCGTCCCATACGAAGGATACACCTTTCTTCATGAGACGCGAAAAGGGTTGGCATCTCCCGGAGAGGTTGGATATGAATCTCCGGATATAAGCTAGACGGCCTTGAAATCCCCTGAGTTCCCTCAGATTTGTGGGGCGGTCGCATTTCTAAGATGGCCTTGACTTTATCAGGGTCCACTTGAATGCCTTTGGCGGTGATGACAAATCCCAGAAATTTGCCACTAGATACCCCCAGAAAGGACTTTGTAGGGTTTATTTTGAGTTGATGTTGGCGCATCAATTCAAATACTGTCTTCAAGTCTTGGATGTGATTATCCCTGAAGCGGCTTTTGACAGCTACATCGTCCACGTAACACTCCACTATCTTGCGTAAATGCTTATAGAATATGTTACTCATAGCCCGTTGGTACGTAGCCCCGGCATTCTTTAATCCGAAGGGCATGACCGTATAGCAATATACCCCCAGTGGTGTCCGCCAGGCGGTATGCTTCTCATCTTCAGCATGCATCTTGATCTGATTATATCCTGAGAATCCGTCCATGAAAGACATACGTTCAAAACCGCATGTATTGTCGATCATGACGTCTGTGATGGGAAGAGGAAACTCGTCCTTGGGGCAGGCTGCGTTCAGATCTCGGTAATCGATGCAGATACGTACTTTCCCATTCTTTTTTATGACCGGGACAACATTGGCGACCCAGTCGGGATGTTGTTCCTCACGGATGAAGCCGCAGGCTATCAACTTCTTGACTTCAGCTTCAATGGCGTCCATCATGTCCGGGCGAAATCGGCGTTGGTGCTGCTTCATATGCTTTGAATCGGGCAGTATGTTGAGTTTATGAGTAGCTACCTTTGGATCAAGACCTGGCATATCCTCATAATTCTACGCAAAGACGTCGATATATTCTTTTATCAGTTGGATAATTTCTTTCCTTTCTTCTTCGGAAAGGTTGTTACTGATAAATATCGATTTTGGTGAAAGTTTATCCCCAACGTTAATCTGGATAACTTCATCTTCAGTGGGAGGTTCTCTCTGCTCGAAGTGGAACTCCCATTGTGTATCTATTTGCTGGGCCCAAGCGTCATTCTCGAATGGTTTGGATTCTTGTTCGTCTGATTCGAAGGAATCCGTCACTACCATATTTGCTGATAATGTTTGCTCGAGAGCGTGAGATGAGTCGGAGGGCAATGAGCCGTCTTGAAAAGAGGAAAAGATATCCTTGTTCGACTTGGAAGTCGTAAGGGAGGTGACATACCCTAAACCGAAGCTGGTTTGCTGATAGTAGGGATCTCCGTGCAGTGGTATTCGTCTGCCTTTCCCGTGGTTGAGACCTGGCTTCAGCTTCAAGTCATAACCTATACTTTTCATGATCTTCAAATCTTGCGGGCTGTACCTGTGAACTTCCATCTCACCAGAGTCGTCATCGAAGGAATCCTCTTGTATAGTGTGTTCGTTGTGCATGTGGCCGAAGACTATTGAACGCTGACCGTTGCGGGCAGGTGGAACAATGAAGATAGAATCCTCATGTGGTCCATATGTCGTGGTGACATTGGATGATGACGCCACTTCCCATATGTACGGATGATAGGAATCTATAGCTGCCAAGAATTTTTGTGCTATAGGCTTTATATCGTCCTGGGGAGAGGATTCCTGATTTGGAATCCGAGCATCGATATACTGGAAAAGAGGTCCTTTATTATTATCAGAAACCGCATTCCTGGTTGTATTTACATTACTCGGCTGCTTGTTGCGCCAAAGGTTGATGATCAAGGGCGGAGGCTTCTGGTTCAGAGTGATCACTAGAGGATCACCCCATTTTCCTGACCTGGTCTTGTTCAGGTGGATAGCCATAGGCTCTATGGCTTTTGGACGGGTAGTCCGTCCTTTCACCTTGATTGACAGAGGTTGCTTGGCAGAAGGTTCTTCAGGCTCCCGATGGGATTCCTTCTCTGCTTGGGCTGACACCTCTTCTGTGTAGTCTTGATAGTATAACACGACATCGGAGTAGTAGGATTCTACTCCTTTAAACGGGTTCAGGTCAGCAACCTCCGTTTGTACTGTCCCTTGGACGTCTACATATTTAAAGCATTGATGTAGAGTCGAAGGAACGATATTGTGGTCGTGGATCCATGGTCTTCCCAGCAGAATATTGTAGGAAACCTCTGAATCGATGATGTAGCATGTAGCCACCGATCTGAGATTGCCAATCTGGATCCTCAGGCAAATTTTCCCTAACGACTTACTTCTTCCGGCGTTAAAACCTACGATTGTAGTGGTGGTGTAAGCCAGTTCGCTGGTAGAAATCCTCAGCGGCTTGAGCAGACTATGAGGAATGATGCTGATTGAGGATCCCGGATCTGTGTGAATCCGGTCGACCTCCATGGAACCGATGTACCCGGTATGGTAGAGGGGTCTGTCATGCCTGTTATGTTTCAACAGCATGTCGTCTTGAGTGAAAGTGATGTTTGGGACCACCTCCATCATACTGTGGCATTGAGGACACGCCACGGGTTCTTCGTCAGGGGACTTGAGTTGGGTCAAGTATGTATCCGCCTGCATCAATGCTTCACTCAGGGCTAGACGAGTGTCTTGGGAGAGCCTGAGTAGCTCTAAGATGGACAATCTGGCTGGTGTATTAGCTAGTTGGGCTAGGATGTCGAAGTTTTACGGCTTCTCTAAACCTTTGTTTTGAATGTTTTTTACAGGTTTATCGAAGCGCACTTCTTTTTGCTTCCCCATGTCCGCCGAAGTTGGTCTCGAAGGACCGGCCTCTGGTACGGTAGGCTCTGGTTCTGAAGGCTTGGCAGATGAAGCATCTGCAGGTGTATCTTCCTGACTCGCTTCGTAGTCCTTGAGGTAAGCCTTCCCTGAACGGGTTGCCGTGGCCAAAACCTCGTCTTCGTCTAATGTCGAAGAAGTTGCAACCATATAGCATGGCTTGCATTTGGAGTTCTTCCTGGACTTAGCCTTAGTAGCATTAGTCTCTTTTCCGAGCTCCGACACCAGGTCTGGGTAAACCCACATAATCTTGCCTCACTGGGTAGTTAGGGGCAACAGGTCGTGATTTTAACCCCTAGCCGGAGGGAGATTAACGATGTTCATTGTTGCCCGGGAAATAGGTGTAACACCGTCCGGGACTTCTTGGGGAGGCAGATTGCCAAATTGCAGAGAGATCATGTTGGTCGTGACCGTCTTCTCGCTGTTGCACAGAGTGATGGCCTTAGCATCGATCAGCTCTTGGATCTTCCTTTTCAGTATATAATACGCCTTTGTTGGGTGGTGTACGTATCTGTGGAAGATGCAGTACTTGGGGTTGTTGGCACTGCCGACTTCACTGGGCCGCCTCTCCTCCGGAAGGGTGATCTTGCCACTTTTGACGAGACACTCGAATATACTCGGAATATCGTCGTCGTCGAAAGAGTATACTTCGACGGGCCTGGAAGTCCCAGGTTTCGTCTGTGCGGTTGTCGCAGTCTTTTGTCTGGACGTATTGATCGCTAGAGCTTCTTTTCCTTTGGAACTGTGAGGATGATCGCCATTGGGGGATGACCTTTTGCCTTTGTCGGAGGTAGAGATCATGATACCATTGTCGTGCGCCTTACGACTATTATCCTCGACGGCTACCGCTGAGATGATGAACGAGGGCCAATCGTGGAACTGGTATGGTCCTGTGAACACCGAGATCACGGAAAGAAGGTTCTTCCTGCAAATGTCCACTAATGCTGAGTATGGAACTCCTGGAGGCATCTGTAAAGTATCTTGACGGAAACGTTCGAGAAAAGCGCGAACGTCCTCCTTCTCCCTCTGCTTGACTTCGATGAGAGAGGACATGGACATGTCCATCCCTCCCTCGTAGAACCGTGTGAAGAACAGAGCTTTGAAGTCTTCGAAGGAAGTAATGCAGTTGTCCGCCAGGCTGCGGTACCACTGGTAAGCCACTCCTGAGAGACAGCCTTTGAACACCCGAGTGAGGAGGGCGTCGTTCCCTTATAGCAATACCGTCATCATACTGAAATAGTTCATGTACTGACTTGGTGATTTTTTTTCTCGAACAGAGCCATAGTCTGAGGTTTGTACCTCGGAGGAATAGGGACCTCTTTCCAAATAGCTGGGTAAGGCTGGTTGATTCCCAATTTCTTGAGCTGATCTTTGTGCTTCAAGGCATCAAATTGGGATTTCAACTCCCGTACTGCTTGCATCGGATTCTCAGCCGGTAGCGAGACAACGGAATGATACGGAGTCGGTTATATCGCAACTCCCGCAGGCGGTAATACATTCTCCGAGTGAGGGAGCGGAGGACCAGCTGACTCTTGATCTAGAGCAGGCTCCTGGATTGTGTTGGATGGTGATAAGTCCACCCCCACACATATCTGAGTTGGCGGGACCGATGTTTGAGCCATAGCAGCCGTATGTTGAGTTAGCATCATCTGGTGTATGTTCTCCATCATGGATTGCATTTGTTTCAGAGATGTCTCTAGTATAGTAATGTGTTGCTCAGCGTTCCCTGATGGCAAAGCTTCCTCGTGTTCAGCTCCAATGGCATAAACTCCCCTCTCCCTGGGCGTTATTGAAGGATGAGTATAGGTCGATGTAGAAGTTGACTCTATACTCTCAGTATCTGATTCGGGAGACTGGCGACCCCCAGCGTCGGAATCAGAAGAGCACGAAGTCAGTTGTCGTGACATCGAACGAGTGTTTTGGAACACCCCAGCTTCGGTGTCCCTAAGGAGCATGTTGAATCTCCTTCGGCTCGGAGTTCTAGAGGACGGACGTCTTGAGCCCGAGCTTCCTCCAGGTATGCATGCGTGGGCTCTTCTTCTAGG
Source organism: Iris macrosiphon (assembly GCA_036927795.1). Lineage (NCBI taxonomy): Eukaryota > Viridiplantae > Streptophyta > Magnoliopsida > Asparagales > Iridaceae > Iris > Iris macrosiphon. The sequence goes on from JAYESA010000002.1 coordinate 43,924,037, forward strand.
GAAGATGGGAAGTAGCTCATCCGGTCAAAAACCGACCGTTTTGCTTTAGAACGGCAACAATTAATTACAATCCTATGACTATTACAACAGTGCTCACTATGAGGCATAATAGACATGCTGGAAGATCCCCTCTCCTTGCGTTTCTGGATTAGATATTCCCGCAGGTCAGAAGGAGTTACAGAAGAAGATGATGGCTTGTTACTTCTGTTCCCATTGGTGGGCATGCGGATGATGGGAACCCTAGTCTTTCCTGTGCCACCCGTATACAACAGGTTGGCCATCTGGGCGGCGGATAATCCCCGAGGAGGGTGTCTTTCCGCAACTGGAGCCTTCTTTACGCTTAGGGGCTTCGCCTGGCGTAATTTGGAGCTTCGCTCTGGTTGGCGTAAAGCTGAGAATGTCCTCAGGAGGCCATCAGTGTCTCGCGTAATTCGGAGGGCGTGCAGATTGTTCCCTTGCTGGCGTAAAGGCTGAAAAGTTGAGTAGTCAGCCGCCTGCTTTCCCTTACGGAGATCACAGAGATCATCTGGTTCACCGTAGAGGTCTGATGTTGTTTTACGCGCAGAGCGTATTTTGTACTTCTGATTTGGCGCTGAGGTATTGCCAGAAGTTTTCTCTATTCCGCCAGGGATGGGAGACTGAATTTCACGCGCAGAGCGCGGAGTATACTTCTGGGTTAGCGCTGAGGCATTGCCAGAAGTTTTGTAAGTCCTATTAGAGACAGGCGACTGAATTTTACATGCAGGGCGCGGAGGGAGCAATGCTACAACCTCATTGGTCGAAGAGATCGGAGAATCCACAGGAATGGTAGAGGATGTCTTGGGCATCCAGACCTTACACAGCTTCATGTTATTTTGGACAGAGAGAGAGTGAGAGCTACCCCTTGTTCGGAGCATATCTTCGTAGGCAGACTGGTCAAACAGGACGACCAGTGTCTTCTTCACGGATCCCACGTATATCGTATCGTGTTGAGCAATAGCTTCCTCATCAGAAGAGAAAGATGTCTCCAGTAGAGTCGCCATCTTGTTGTCTGATAAAATAAACGAAAGGGTTGAAAAAGAAAACGACGGGTTCTTTATTGCGAAAGAAAACCCTTTCCTTCTTTAGTTTACAAACAAGCTTGTACAATGTTAATCCTACACGAGGATGTGGGAGTATAATTTATTTAATCTGGGTAAATATTGCTATGGGTGTCTGATCTGTAGCCGATCACTTTAGCCCTTGGACCACACGATGATGAAGAAGTAACGTAGAAGATGGAGAACGGCTTCGAAGGTTGCGAAAGAGGATGGATGCACGATGCCAAAGTCGCGGATCACTACTCTTTGCTTGAGCTCCGGATTCTTCTCTCTTAAGGATTCTGCGATCTCTCTTCAATCTCTAATTTTTCGACCTCGGGTCTGATACTGGATTCCTTGACCAATTTCTGACCCCTTTTCCTCAATTTTGTCGACCTTTTCCTCTGTTGATAGGGGTCTCTATTTATAGAGTTTTAGTGACAGTGACCACTCAGTCGGTGTAAAAATCGAGTAGTGGAAAGTACAGCACCCTTTTACACAACGGTTAAAATAACCAATGCCTGCGTATAGATAATCTTTTAAATGAGCGTGTGACGCGGGTCCAACTAAGAGATAAAATGCGTATAACTGCTACGAAGATCACGGCGTAGAAGCCACGTAGGTAGGTATCCCTCGTGTAGAAGAGGTTGGCATAGAAGCCAATGTCTGTCATCATGGCATAGAAGCCAAATAGTTATCAAACCGACAAAGAAGCCGAATAGGCGTAGAAGCCGAGTGGTCATAGAGGCCGAGTAGGCACAGAAGGCCGAATGGGCGTAGAAGCCGAGCGATCATAGAGGCCGAGTAGGCACAGAAGGCCGAATGGGCGTAGAAGCCGAGCATGCACCGAAGCTGAATAGGCGTAGAAGCCGCTGCGTGACGTGCCAGAGTGATGATGTGGACATTTTAGCCAGAATTATGGCTCTTGGAGATAATCAAATCTCTTGCATTAAATGCAGAGATCTGCCCCCATCCTGTGCATTAAATGCATATGCTTGTCTTTAAGATTTGCCATCATTCTGCGCATTAAATGCAGATACGCACCTCGAATCCTGTGCAAAGAGTAACCGCTGACGTGGCAGTCTGTTCGTCTTCTGCGGAGCGTAAGGAGCTCACGTTTGCCTGTGTAAAACTAGGCAGCGTATTCCCTTGTATGCGTAGGAGTAGCTCTCGCAAAGGGGAGGTCACTAAACGATGGTTCGGTAATATTTAATCAAATCTCCTGCATTAAATGTGGAGATCCGCCATCATCCTGCGCATTAAATGCAGAGGCGTGTTTTGAAGGTCTGCCACCCTTCTGTGCATCAAACGCAGAGACGTGCCTCAAGCATCGGCGCATTAATTGCAGAGACGTGCCTTGAGGGATTGTCACCGCCCTGTGCATTAAATACAGAGACGTGCCTCGAGTCCCGTACGGAGTGCAGCTCTTGACATGGCAGGCAGTTTATCTTCCGTGGAGCGTAAGGAGCTCTCATTTGCCTGTGTGAAACTAGGCAGCGTATTCCTCTGTATACATAAAAGCGGTTTACGCAAAGAAAATGGCAGTAAATGACAACCTGGGTTGCAGTGTCGTGCCATCATCATAGCCGTCGCCTGGGTAGTCACGCGGTATTCCTTTGTCAGAAGTCCAGACGTCAGGTTCATTGTAGGATCTGACAGGTTCATTTCAGAGAATACGAAGCGTCCCTCGTACACTTCAATGCTGCACTGAAAGCGGATGAGTTTTACGCCATAAAGGCGATGAAGCACCCTTTTTATGCTGAAGCAGCCCAGACCTACTGCGCTACGCGGATGGACCTTGAGCCTATATTTCACGATGTGCTCAGCGGAGAAGCTCTGTTTGGATGTTGAAGGCCCTGAGGTCCTCTATTTATGCTGCTCTGCATCAATATGCTGCGTAGAGCTATCCAGCGTATTTTTTATGCTTTTACATGTGTGTGTGTGTGTGTGTGTGTGTGTGTGTGTGTGTGTGTATATATATATATATATATATATATATATATATATATATATGTGAGTGTGTTTGTGTGTGTGTGTGTGTGTATATATATATATATATATATATATATATATATATATATATATATATATATATATAAGTCTGTGTGTGTGTGTGTGTATATATATGTGAGTGTGTGTTTATATATATATATATATATATATATATATATATATATATATATATATATATATATATATATATATGTGTGTGTGTGTGTGTGTGTGTGTGTGTGTGTGTATAAGTGTGTATATATATATGGTTGTGTGTGTGTATATATATGTATATATGTTTGTGTGTGTATATATAAGTACTAAGTGTGTGTGTATCTATATATCTATGTGTGTGTGTGTAGTTTGTATTAGAGAGAGATATAAAGGAGGCAGTGGCATAGGGCAGCAACAGCTAGGAAAATGGGATGGCAGCAGCAGCTAGGCAAATGGGAGCATCAGAATGGGAAGGCAGCAGCAGCCAGCAGCTACAGCAGCAGCTAAGGCACTAGCAGCAGCAGCAGCTTGTAGCATCAACAGTAGCAGCAGTAGGAGTATGCAACAGAGTTTAGAGAGAGTGAGATATATATATATATATATATATATATATATATATATAGATATAGATATGTAGGTATATATACATATATGTTTATATATATATTTGCCTAGAGATATATAGCTAGGTATATATATATGCATAGATAGTTTGCTAGTTAGTAGTGTTAGAGAGGGGTAAGTTGGATATCTCAATACCTTGAGATATCAAGGTATCTCAATACCTTGAGATACTCAAGGTATTGGGTATCGGGGCGAGGTTTTAGGCGTTTGCCTAGGAATGAGTTTAGAGCTGGGTTTTTATGTATTGATGTATATTTATATACGTGTTAGCGTATGCATTAGTGGGTTTATGCGGGGTGTATAGCTTAGGTTGAGGTATCAGATACCGAGGGTATCCCGGTATCTCAAGGAGGCAAGTTTGAGGGTAAACTAGCTTAATGAGCTAGTTTTGACCTAGAATTTTAGGGGCACCTTAGTTTGACCTAGAGTTGACCGTAATTGCCCCCGTTGACAGCAAAAGTCACCGTTTGACCTAGTTTTGACCCATAGTTGACTTTTTGGACCACGGGTTGACTTTTTTATCCAAATTTCATCGATTTGACCCGTTTGACCTAGAATAACCCTAGAAGCTTATTTTTAGTTATTTTATATCAATTTAACTCTTTAGAACCCCGTTTAACCTTGCTTTTCACAATAGGTTCTTGCGATGCCAGTCCGGATCTCGATTCTCACCAGTTGCTCAGGACGTCAGGCGAGTACCTACCTCTGATCATTTTTATTTCATGATAGCGTATATATCACCTATTCTAGAACTGTAATACTTGATTCTGACACATTATTTCATGCGCTGGTACTAGTTGGATTCTGTCATGAGATGTTATTCCCCTTACCGTATTCAGCGGGTACTCTATCACGTGTATTTCATCATGTGCTTCAGGTATTGATTCTCATGTGCTATCAAGTGCTTTGTGTGCTCTCGCCTTCATGTGTGCGATTTATTTATCATGTATGTAGCGTGTCATGGTTGGATCCAAGAGTATTAGTGTGGGAGGGAAGTAGGAGTTGGTTATGTGATCAAAGCCAAATAGTATTCATGTGTATATCGGTTATATAACTCACGCATAACGGAGTTATCATAGATTATTCATGTGCAACCTAAGTCGATCACATAACGAACTTGTGCTCAAGCCACTTAGCTAGTATTCTTATTTTCTCACATGCAGTTACTTCTCTACTACTTGTATTCTTCTCAAATTTTATATTGCAGTTACTTTATCTGTTCCACCCTATATTTATTACCTGTGCATCTTGTATTCTTTTCTATTGTTAGTCATATACACCTTACCATGTATTTGGAGTTACTTTTAGAGTTATGTAATTTGCTCCAGTCCTGACTGGACATATTTTTTCCAGAGGATCCTGAGAATTTTTGCCTGACATTCTACGGGCCAGGTGTCGAGGAGTGTTGCGACCCTGTTTTTGATGAGGAGCCCGTCCCAGCCGAGGAGACGCCGTTAGCACCCTAGTATAGCTAGGTGGGTTTTCCTGGGTTGTTTTCAGTTGCTATTTTGGATGACTGTATTATTATTTTGTTGTTGTGAGATATTGTAGACTTATAGACTTAGACTGTATATTTGGATATTGTACTTGCTCTCTTTAGTTCTTGTTTCCTTGTTGATATCTTATCGTGCTTTTACTCTTCCCCTAGTTATTATGGTTGAGTTTATATATATTGCGTGGTTGCCCTCCTTTTGGAGTGGTTATCTTGATAGGTTATTGTGAAATATTGATATTGTGACCTATAACGGACCTAGACAGCATTTTATCGCCGATTCTGCGACGTAGGCTGGACGTACCCACGACTCATGCCCGATTTTTCGGGTGCGGGTCATGAGACATTTTTGGTAGTTGCCCATGCAGGTATAGTTTCTAGGTCTACCTGCGATAGGATATAGGCTGAGAGAGAGTGTGCTCAATCACAACTAGGACCCTTCCTGATTTTTGCTATATTAATTTATCTAAAATTGTTTTTTTTGAAATACTACTGTCCTTCCTTGATGATATCGTATCTTGCACCATTGGTGATGTGATCTCAGGTTCTGTTCTTCTTGATTCTATTCCAGCACTTGCTTTATTTGATTCCGGTGCTTCCCTTAGCTTTGTGTCTGTATCTTTTGCTGTTAGAGACCATCTTATTGCTGAACCTTAGCTAGACTCTGCAAGATCACGGCCGGGGGTGGTATCATCCTAGTTAGTAATTCTGCAGAGACCGAAGAGTTACCTTGGGAGGCTGAGAGTTGAGTGTGTGCCTACTCGTAATGCCACTTTCGAGCTACGACATTGTACTTTGGATGGATTGGTTGAGTATGCACTGTGCTAGTATAGATTGTAGTGGAGGCAGAGTGTTGTTTAGTCCGCCAGGAGAGCTAGAGTTTGAGATTGCCAGAGGAGCAGCGGAGCAGAGCGAGGGAGTCTTCTACGGAGCCCTGGTGGTAGAGCAGAGGTTGCCACATTCATTGATAGCGGAGTTCATAGATGTCTTTCCGGAGGAGTTGCCAGGGTTACCTCCGGACAGAGATGTGGAGTTCTCTATAGACTTGGTGCTAGGCACGTAGCCGATATCCCAGCACGTCTATAGAGTCAGCAACAGTGAGCTGATAGAGTTGAAGAAGCAGGTGGATGAGCTTCAGGACAAGGGATTTATTAGATCTAGTTCTTCTCCATGGTGTGCTCCGGTACTTTTTGTGTCGAAGAAGGATGGCTCGATACAGATGTGTATCGACTACCAGGCTCTGAACAACCTCATAATCAAGAACAAGTATCCGCTGCCGCGTATTAATGATCTCTTTGATCAGTTGAGCAGAGCGAGGGTATTTTCCAGGATTGGTCTGAGGACATGCTACCACCAGGTGAAGGTCAAGAGGGAGAATATTCCGAAGACAGCTTTTCGGACCAGGTATGGACAGTATGAGTTCATGGTAATATCGTTTGGGTTGACTAATGCCCCGACAGTGTTCATGAATCTGATGAACAAGGTGTTCCATCAGCATCTGGATAGGTTTGTGGTGGTGTTTATAGATGACATCTTGGTGTATTCGAAGATCCCAGAGGAGCATGAGGAGCATCTTAGGATAGTGCTGGAGACTCTCAGGAAGGAGAAGCTTTATGGAAAGCTTTCGAAGTGTGAGTTTTTTCTTGACAAGGTTGAATTCCTTGGTCATATGGTGACGGGAGAGGGAATCTTGGTGGATCCGAGAAAGATCATGGCAGTTGAGGCATTGAGTGCTCCGAGTTTAGTAGCAGAGGTCAGGAGTTTCCTGGGGCTGGCAGTTACTACAGAAGATTTGTTCAGGATTTTTCCCAGATTGCAGAGCCGTTGTCTAGGCTGACCCAGAAGGACATGGAATTTGTTTGGTTAGAGAAGTGCCAGATCACCTTTGATGAGCTAAAGATGAGGTTAATGATAGCTCCAATATTGACGTTTCCATCAGGGTCTGGAGGATTCACTATCTATAGTGATACATCGGGAAAGGGACTGAGTTGTGTGTTACAGCAGAATGGGAGGGTGATTGCCTATGCTTCCAGGCAATTATGTCCTCATGAGAAGAAATACTCTACCCACGATTTGGAGTTGGCAACAGTCATCTTTGCTCTGATGTTGTGGAAATACTATTTATACGGAGAGCGTATGGAGATCTTCACTAACCACAAGAGCTTGAAGTATGTGTTTACCCAAAAAGAGCTGAACATGAGGCAGAGGAGATGGTTGGAGTTGATGAAAGAATTTGACATATTGTTGCAGTACCATCCAGGGAAGGCGAACGTAGTTGCGGATGCACTGAGCAGGTATCCGGTAGCTATGTGCCTGACTACAGATCGTTATCTTTTGGCAGATCTAGAGAGTTTGGGCATTGAGGTGATAGTGCCTGGAGTTGAGATATAAATGTGGGGACTGCAGATCCAGTCAGAGTTGGTAGACCGGATCAGGGCTACACAGTTTGAGGATGAGTCCCTGAGGAGTATCAGGGCGCAGGTTCAGATTAGATTATCAGATGACTTTACCATTGCTGATGATGGTTTATTGCGGCACGATACCAGGTTGTGTGTGCCGAGTGGGTCATTGCGCGAGGAGGTTCTTCATGAGGTGCATCAATCCCAGTACTCTATGTATACAGGTGCCAACAAGATGTATAGATATCTGAGAGAGCATGTATAGTGGTATGGGATAAAGCGGGTGGTAGCACGCTTCGTATTCCGATGCTTAGTGTGCCAGCAGGTGAAGGCTGAGAGATAGAGGCCAGGAGGTTTGCTTCAGCCGTTACCTATTTTGGAGTGGAAATGGAAGCATGTGACCATGGATTTAATTCTGGACTTCCCCGTTCTCCAGGAGGGAAGGGTGCAATTTGGGTCATCGTAGACAGGTTGACCAAATCGGCCTACTTTCTACCATTCAAAGTGGGTACGTCTACGGAGAGACTAGCAGAGATGTATGTGCGCCAGATAGTCAGACTGTATGGAGTTCCTGTGAGCATAGTATCAGACCGGGATAGTCGCTTTACTTTATATTTTTGGAGGAGTCTGTAGGCTAGCTTGGGCACCCAACTCAAGTTTAGTACTGCATATCACCCACAGATAGACGGTCAGTCAGAGAGGACCATTCAGACACTCGAGGACATGCTTCGCACTTGTGTTCTGGATTTCAGAGGCTCTTGGGAGGATCACTTGCACTTGGTAGAGTTTGCTTATAACAACAGCTATCAAGCCAGTATCGAGATATCACCATTCGAGGCATTATATGGATGGAGGTATCGCGCTCCGTTATCATGGGATGATGTAGGCGAGAGAGTTTTGCTTGGCCTAGAGATGGTGGTGGATGCAGCGGAGAAGGTCAAGCTCATTAGAGATAGACTTCGGGTGGCGCAGGACAGGCAGCGACATTGGGCCGATAGCCACCGGAGACCCTTGGAGTTCGAGGTATAGCTTAGAATTTAGATTTTGTTCTTGTGTTTGCTTGTGAGTGCTTGTTTTAGATTAAGTATTGAGACCTTATTTGTGCTAGGTTGGTGATGTGGTGCTCCTGAGAATTTCTCCGACGTAGGGAACTATTCGCTTCGGTGGAGACGGGAAGCTTAGCCCACGTTTCGTCGGACCCTTCAGCATCCTTGAGAGGGTCGGCGCTGTGGCGTATAGGCTAGATTTACCACCTACGCTAGAGGGAGTTCATGATGTGTTCCACGTGTCACAGTTGAGATGGTACGTGGTGGATCCCAGTCACGTATTGGATCACTCAGAGATCATGGTGGGCCCTACTATTAGCTATCTAGAGCAGTCGGTGGAGATTCTGGATCGGCAAAAGAAGACGTTGAGGAACCAGAATATTCCTTTGGTTCACGTCGCGTGGAGGCATCACTCTCCAGGTGAGTCGACCTGGGAGAGGAAGGACGAAATGCGCGAGCGATACCCTTATCTATTCGATCCCTGAGGTATGGTTCTTTCTTTTCCTTGTATTCTTTTTCTAGTTTCGTCTTTTAATTTCGAGGATAAAATTATTTTAAGGAGGGTAGGCTTGTCACTACCCAATTCTAGAAAATATGATTTTTTTATTTTTGGTAAATTGTGTATTAATCATAAATAATTATATTGATATTTAATTATTGGTTGTATTTATTTTCTATTAGTTGTTTTAGGGTTTTGGCTAGTCTGGACCTATGTCAGACCCTAGTGGACCCATGTCAGCCCAACCAACACCCTTGTCAGACTCATTTATGGGTTTAGAATAGTTATTATATTTTTATTTAGTTAGTTGGTTTGTTTTATGATAAACAAATTGAACAAGAGGGTTTATACGAAATCTTTTTTTGTTTACAAACAAGAAAAAGAGTACAATTAATCCTATACGAGGATGTTAAGTACAATAAAAAAATAATTCTGGGGAAGTATTGCTATAGGAATTTGATCTGCGGTCGATCACTTTGTCCCTTGGACCACACGATGATGAAGAAGTGCTGTAGAAGAAGAAGAAGCTTCAAAGGTTGCAAGGGGAATTGAATTCTCGTTGGCAAAGTTGTCAACCCACACTCTCTATTTGTGCTCTCTCTCTCTCTGATCTCTCCCTGTCGATCCTTTGATCTCGATCCTTTTCTGATCCTTCGATCTGATCTATCTATTTTTTTTTATCCTTGATCCCCCCGATACCCTGTGACCAGGGGTCTCTATTTATAGAGATCAGTCACAATAACTGTCCAGTTGGCGTAGAAGCCAAACTGTGAAGAAAGTTGTATCTTTTATGCGGCGGTTATAATAACTGCTACCCACGTTCGAATAACCTTCTAAATCTGCGTATGACACATGTCCCATTATAAGGTAACACGTATAACTGCTTCTCGAAGATCACGGCATGCAAGCCACGTTGTTAACTGCCTCCCCGCGTAAAGATGGTTGACGTAAAAGCCAAATAACAGTTTTGTTGGCGTAAAAGCCAAATAGCTGTCTTGTTGGCATAAAAACCAAATAACTGTCTTGTTGGCATAAAAGCCAAAGAGCTGTCTTGTTGGCGTAAAAGCCAAACTCTGCGTAAAATTTGATGGTGCATGAATAATAGCTAACCAGCGTAAAATAGCCAATTATCCATCACTACTGAGGCCTTGAGCATATTCTGGGCTAAATAGCCTTATCACGTACCTTTGCAAATATAGCCTGAGCTGGCGTATTTCGAGGAGATAGCATACGGCGTACTCCTATAATTGAAAATAGCCTGGTTGGCGTAAAATGCAAGGATGGAGATATGCCTCGAGCTGTGTGCAGAAAACAGCTTTTGATGTGGCGTCTGATTTTGTCTTTATCTTGAGAGTAAAAACTCACTTCTGCCCAGGTAGAATAGGCAGTGTATTCTTTGAATGCGTAAAAATAACTTGTATCAAGAATATGTCACTAAACGATAGCCTGGGTCTCTGTGCAAAATTATCATCATAGTCGTCCTCTCGATCATCGTGCAGTACTTTTGTTAGGAGTCAGGTTTACTATTTTGTCTGACAAATTCATCCGAGGAATACGAAGAGTTCCTCGTATAACTTTGCACTACATTAAAAATAATGTATTTTAAACTTTATGCAGGAGGGTAAAGCAACCTTTTACGCAGAACAGCCTTAAAGCACTGCTTTACGCGGGCAGCTCTGAAGCTCTACTTTACGCCAAACAGCTCTGCATCTCTGTTTTACGCGGGCAGCTCTGAAGCTCTACTTTACGCCAAACAGCTCTGAAGCCCTGTTTTATGCGGGCAGCTCTGAAGCCATATTTTATGCCACATAACCTTGAAGCTCTGTTTTACGCGTATAGCTCTGAAGTCATATTTTATGCCACACAGCCTTGAAGCTCTGTTTTACGCGGACTTCATGTATGTTGGGGATTTTGACTGTATAATATGCGTACAATTCCCCAGCGTATTTTATGCTTCTACAAGACCCCCTTCAAAGTTTTTAAATTCCTCGTAATTTGAAATACTTTGAATGAAGCATGAAATGGTCAAATTTGACTCATTCTTCGAGGCTAATTTTTTGGCGATACTTAAGGAGTTGTTGGGATTTCGTATGTTCTTTTCTGCCTATATAAGGGCAAGTAGGTGAACTTGTTTTTTCATACTTCCTTCACCACAAAGATGGCTGCTGAGATTCATTGGGCTGATATGAGAAAGAAGAAGATTATGTTCTTCCAGCGTATAAGGAGCCGTAAAAAGAGACATCTTCGAGCAAATATTCTCTGCAACGATGGAACATGGAAGGATATCATAGCTTCCTTTGCTCGAGATAATCAGCGATTTTATATGGCGATTCATCAAAAAGAGAGAAAGGGTCTCATTAGACCACACAGCTTGCTAGCTGTATATTTCTCCATTATGGAGCTGGACCCTGGTGGGCAGCTTGGCCGTGTCTTCCAGTATTGAGTTGGGTTTGAATCCCAACAAAAATTCTAAGCATGGTCGCCGATGACGTATGGGGGGTGGGCTTGAATAATTTAAACATGCCCAGTTTTGTATCCTCCCTCCATTCACCATTTTTTTGGCCCCTGGCCGAAAAAGTGCTGTAGAAGAAGAAATAAAGATCTCCATCAGACGAGAACCTAGCGTAATAGATTCCCATCATATATAATCATGATCTTGAATATTAATGAAAAATCCTTTGTAAAAAATGGATTTCCATCATATGTAATCATGATTAATAAACTTGTCTTCTTTTACGCACTATTGATTTGACATATTGCTGTGAGGAAGTCTGGTAATGCGCAGCTTCAATACGCTTGAATAATTTTTATGCTGACTCTGACAAATACGCCTCCAGTCACGTTCCGACTTTTACGCGTAGAGGAAGATGCGCAAAAAGCTCTTTAGCATTAAGTTGTCTTGAAAATCCAACTGTCATGCTATTTTTAACGAGGAGTCACATAGAATTCTGAACCATCATTTCTCCTTCATAAATGTGAAGAACATTTATTTAGAACATCATCTTCGAAAATGGCTTCTCGAAAGATTCTCGAGACGAGGCAAGAAATGTCCGCCGAACAGGCCATCCCTGAACTAGATGTAAAAATTCTGGCCAAACTTTGAATGAACTATCAATGGTAAAGGAAGAAAAAGTCATTTTCCAGTGAAGAAGACACTTTCAGGGAACTCCTTGGCCCTTCGTCTAATGAAGTCCTTTCGACTGAGGAAGAAGAACATTTTTTGCGCAAACTCTTGTAACTGGCTTTTTTAAGCATAAAACCCAAATTATCAAGATGTACGCGTATTCTGCTAGCTGATCTGTCCCGCATAATTTAATATGCGTGTAGCATAGATCCGCAGCTTCTGAGCGTAAAATCGTAGAACTGTAGCTTCTGAGCGTAAAAGCTTCTGAGCGTAAAATCCTAGATCTGTAGCTTCTGAGCGTAAAATCGTAGATCTGTAGCTTTTGAGCGTAAAAGCTTCTGAGCGTAAAATTATATATCTGTAGCTTCTGAGCGTAAAATCGTAGATCTGTAGCTTCTGAGCGTAAAAGCTTCTAAGCGTAAAATTATAGATCTGTTACGCAGCATGACTATCTATCTTCATGTTCAATGATAGGCTGACATGGTCCCAAATTCTAACCGACTATTAAAAATTGAATTTGGTTAAGGATTCAGAGAGTCACTTGAACTCTATAAATAGGCCTCGGTCATGAGAGAGAAAAACCCTTCATCTTTCTCTGCAAAAACCCTTCGTCTCTTTCTGAAGACTCTTCGTCTCTTTCCGAAAAAAATTCAGATTTGCCATGGCACCAAAACAAATCTCCATCGCTAAGGGAAAGAAAGCCGCTTCATCATCTCACTCCACTGCTCAAGAACGAGCGACTCCTACTAGGCCAAGCGAGCCTCGTTCTGAACGAAGTGCTCCACCGTCTAGCTGTGCATCGGGCATCACAGGTAAAGACTTTGAGAGGAATAAAATCCTTCACACACGTTGTACGTGTATGTGCAAATACGCCCACATTCCCAATGTGTCAGCGTAAAACTCCATATTTTTGCAGTCTAGCGTAAAAACTCAGACTGTCAAATTTTGACGTATACTGCAAACCTTGTATTTTACGCACTGGAAGTATATTCCAGCGTAAAACTCCATATTTTTGCAGCCTGGCGTAAAAGACCAAGACTGTTAGGTTTTGGCGTATACGGCAAACCTTGAGTTTTACGCACTGGATGTAAATTCTAGCGTAAAACTCAAATTTTTGCAGTCCGGCGTAAAACTCAGACTGTCAAGTTTTTGGCGTATGCGGCAAGAGTGTAGCATCTTATGTTTTACGCGCTGAAAGAAAATTCTAGCATAAAACTGACTTTTTTTCTCTCTTGCTTTTTGCAGTGGACCTACAGATCCCCCCTATGGCTGAAGTGATGTGCTCTGCTGCTGGAATGCTAAATTCTAACTACTTGGAGGACTTGTCCCATGTGACTTTCCCCATCTCTGGAAACGAGTATCATCAAGAAAGGGGAACTCTGATCTCTGCCCAAGGAGAAAGAATATTGCTGAGTATGATCAATGGGGAACCCTTGACTTACATAGACGGCACTGAGTATAAGAAACCAGCTTTCTTATTTGGGGATGTTATTGATAAACAATCCCAGACAAAGCCCAAGAAGGAAGATTAGGTATTTTCTGCTGAGGTCACAGTTATGTATCTGCCAAAGATGCCCAGAGATTACCCTATCTCTGCATTCTTCCATGCCACACATCCCAGAAAGATGGTATGGACTCTGACTCCTGATCTTCATGGACAGCCATGGAAGATCTTTTATAAGAAAGGATTAAACCAAGCATCCTTTGTAAGCAGTCCTTCAGGCCCTGTCATACCCTTCAAAGGATTACTGCCGGGCAGCGTCCCGAGTGAAGACTCTTCCTTGATCCAGCCATTTTAAATGGCAAACTTCTGCAATGAGTATATCCCAAGTTTAACCCTTGCACCAGTGGATGGCTTAGCCCCCATAATCTTCGATGGGCCAGTTTAACTGCATGGGCCCTGAAGCACTTCCGATGGAGCTAGAAAGTATTAACTTATTTGAGGCTGTGAGCGCCACTAGGTTAGGCTGCCTATCAATCCCAACTTGTTCTTAGCTTTGATGGAGCGAGATAACTCGCTTACTGAGACTTTTGCCACTCCGATAGGTGAGTTGGACCTAGCCCTTCATGAGATTGCAGACATCTCAAAGCTGCCAATGAGAGACATTCCTTACGAAGAATACGTCCCCACCAACAGAGAGTTGAAGAATACCAACCCTCGGATAGTGGCAATGTACCAAGAGCTGATGAGCCGCTATCTTACATGCACCACCTTCTACAGAGAGATCTCTGATTTAGCCCACATTAACAAGTGGGTATCCTATCTCTTCTTCCATCAGGCTAGAAATGCCTAGCAGGACAAGGTTGTAGATAGCAAAGATAAGCCTTTAAACCTTCTGAGCATGCTTAATGCCAACATAGTTGATGATCTCATTGAAGATGCAGGGGCTCTAGATTGTGTTCTCAATAAAGAGATAGGAGGTTATCCTGCAGGAACCAAAGCCTACAGTTATATGAGGCATTGCCGAAAGTCTTTGTCAAGGGAAGCTCAACTGGCTGGCTTTCTTTCTATTTGGATACTCCAATGGGTGGTGCCTGGCATCACGTCTGCGAATCGTATTCATTGTAACACATTATGGTCAACAGTATGTTTGGTATTTGGAGCAAGATTGGGCTTACTTCTTGCCATGGTATGCAGGATACAAGCTGGCCTGAGGGCTATTACTGATGGGCTGCTGGCTGATACTATGCAGCGTGAAGGATATCCCAGAGTGGAGTTACCATTCTTATATCTGATGGGATGGTTAATCCTTCACAACACCAGAGTGATGTCTCCCGGATCTGCCAGTGGTTCGGGCAATAACTTCTTGTTGAATTACAAGAATTCTTTTTGGAATGTGACTAGCGTCATAGATTGTCGACTAGCACTAAATTTTGCCCATAGTTAGAAATTCTTCTGCACCCCCCCCCCCCGTGCATATCAATCAACAGGGGACTAAACTTCAGGATATAGGTCAGGGGAAGACTATTCTTTCTCCTGAAGCCTTTTACTGGTTGGTCTGCATTAGACCTTCCCACCTGCTGTACAGAAGTGAGGACTACTGCTACTTGGAGCCTTATCTGCCTAGCCGTTTCGCCAGGCAATTTGGATATGACCAGTTGCACATGGGAAATCCTATTACCAGCTTCAAATTCAAAGGTGGACTTATTGACGGGGCTAGAGGATGGTGGTATTTTATCATGGGTTGTACTGGAGCAACCTTTACTGTGCCCGCAACTTCTCTCTCCACGGAGTTGCACATTCTTTATTCGTATGCAAAGTTTTATGCGTCCATCAATACCTTCCATCGTAATTTTGATGTACATAGAAGTTTCAGAATGCCCTCCCATAAGTCCACTGGAAGAGAGAAGATACCATTTGTCTCCTCTGATGAAGGTCATGAAACCACCAGTGCAGATGATTATTTATTAATTTTACCGAGAGGCGTAATAGCTCCGCCAGCAGAGCCTCTCATTATTTCCCATAAATGAAAGGCTTCCACTCTGAAAGAGCCTTCCCCTCGTAAGAAGAAGCAGTCTGCCAGAGGTCCTAAAAAGACTTCCACCAAGGGGGCCTCTTCCAGGAGTGAGCCTATTGTTTCCCCAATTAGGGATGATTCTTTGATTAAGGGGTCCTTCACCTTTTAGAGAGGGAGCCTCCACAGTTCCAGCTAAAAGTGCTGGAGATTCTTTGCCCGCGACTGCTGCCGCTACCACCGTTACTAGTAGTGCTTCTAGATCGCCTTCGAGGTCGAGCTTAATAAGAGTCAGTATACCTTTACCAAGACAAATAATAGGACTAGCCCCTCCTTCGTCTGTAAGTATTTCAAGCGAGATTCCACCCGATGAGCCTTGAGTAGATCTGGGTGATGACTGGGATGACTACCTTCAAGCGTCAGTTGGTGTACCCTCATCTCCAGGTATGACAGCTTGTTTAACATTATTAAGAAATAATTTAGCTATACAGGCTGCAGATGCACTATACATACCATCGGCCATGGGTAAATATTGTCTCCACGCTTTTTTTCAGGAAAATTAACATCAAATTGATATTAACTTTCTCTTATCTTATTTTCTGGTGAAGACATTTCTGGGGAGGGCGGAGCTGAAACAACCTCTGATTTTGTTGCGGATCCAGCTAATGAAATGGCGGTGACCACCGTTGAAGAAGCATACCTTGAAACTGTTGATCTTCCATCCGCAACATTCTCAGATGTAATCCTGCCAGCAGCAATTCAAATAATATCAGAGGTGGATGAACCCACCATCTCGACTATGCCTCCTTCGTCGAGCATGCCAGCAACTTCAACTGTTGTTGGTGTCTCTTCTTTTGTCGCACCATCTATTGAAGAAACGACTATGGCAATATCCTCTACAGTCATTCCGGAAAGGAGATTTACCGATATTGCAGCCACTCCCAGCGTACATTCAATCTTTGCTATGCTAGTTGAATAATATACTAGCATATTCTACCTCACTTTAAAAGAATTGATATCCATGGTGCTGGAGAAGAATCTAGGCTTTGATGCTCTGAAGACGTCCTCCAAGCTCACTATAGCGCCGATTAAAAATTTCAATGACGCTGAAAGAGCTGATACGCTAGAGCAAATGGTTAATGGTTTAGAACAATCCATTAACGAATATTTGCAACTATCCCGAGGCAACATCAATGACTTGGTTCAGGCTGAGTACGACTCACTAACTGCGAAACTTGCTCAGAAGACAGAATCTTTAAACAAATCCATCCAGGAACATCAACAAGAGATGGAGAAAGAGCAAGCAGTATTGGTGGAGAGTATTCCTCAGCTGGCTCAGTACCGTACCGAATGTGAGGGATATGAAGTGAGGGTTCAAGAATTGGAAGCTGAACTTGCTCAAACAAGGGATAGGTTTCTTAAAGCATCGCTAGTTCGTAATGTATTGGAGGGCCAAGTGAATACAGCTCAACAGAACTTGACACATGTGGGTGTCATCAACGTAAGTTTTGTTTATTCTCTGTCCGAACTATCTCTCTTGAGCAATGACAAAGCAACACTGGAGCTGGCTCGCACCAACATTTTAAACTCCAGGAATGAGAAGATGGCTGCTTTGGCGCAACAGATCAGGGATTTAACTGCTCCTCCCCAATGATGTACTTTTTTTGTTTCTTCTGTAATTTCTTAGAGATAATAAAGATATATTTTCTGAATGTAATCCAACTAAATTTGTATACAAAATACTATCAGAGGTAATATGAACATGATAGGTTTATAAATTAGTTAAGCATATCTATTCAGAGGTCACATGAACCTGATAGAATATGATTCAGCTAACCTTTGTACGTGGTATCGTCAGAATAAGATCTTCATCATACTCCGTTAAGCAAAGGAGATCAAGTATAGTACTTCTTCAGGAATTTGCCGTTGGTAGGAGCCATTACCAAATTTCCATTAGGCTTGGCTAATCTCTAAGCGCCATTTGAAATCATATAAGGGTCCTCTATTTCTTTACGATTGTTTGTGCAAACTTTGGACATCGTACCAGAGGTAATATGGACATAGTATAATACCGTATTTGTTGAGGACATCCCACTGGGGGATCCTTGGTGGACCTATTATTTGTTGCGCACGTTGAGTGCAAATAATAAGTTCGAAACAAGCCCAATCAGAGGATTTATGGACGTGATAGAATTTGTGGCTAATAAAGACATCCTGCTGGGGGATTTTTGTGGACCCATTACTTTTTTGCACATGTTAGTGCAAGTAATAGGTTTGTGACAAGTCTTGACAGAGGTAATATAGACGCGGTAAAATACGACTCTGTGGGGATAGTGGAGAGACATAGTCCAGAGGTAATATGAACATGAACTGACTTTTTCTCTGCAGGGGAAAATGAAGATATCTCAGAGGTAAATTGAATAATTCGTTTCCATTGCTGGCATTCCACCGGGGGATTTTTGGTGGACCTATTACTTCTTGTGACGAGGGTGCAAGTAATAAGTTTAAGATGAGCCCTACCAGAGGTAATATAGACGTGGCAGGTTTTCGTGGAACTAACACCACTGGCGTACTTAGAGTTAAGTACGGGTGTTAAGTCGAGATGACAACCGATATCAGAGGTAATATGGACATGATGATCGATAGCCAAAACTCGGAAGGTTTTCTCAGAGGTAATATGAATATGACAAACTCAGCAGTTCAGAGGTAATATGAACGTGAACTAATGTCCGAAGAATTCATTGAGGAATAATTTGTTAAATGTGGTCTATCCAAACATGAAGATAGACCAAAGGATTATTCCGCTGGGGAGATTTATGGGACGATAGCTCAGAGGTAATATGAATATAGCTAGCGTCTAATGCGATTGGTTTGAATAGTCTTTGCGGGAGTGTGCGAGTAGACCTAAGGATTGCTCCACTGGGAGGAATTTTGAGGATCCATCATCCATTGCGTATCCGGGACTCTTGGATACGGATGATGGCTCTTTACAAGAATTTGTAACGAAGAAGAAAATGTTGCACATAGGCACTTGCTGGGGATGCCAAATTGCTGAACATATCTATACAGAGGTCATATGAACATGATAGAATATGATTCTCGATCTTCGACGATTGAGAAAATATTGCACATACGCACTTGCTGGGGATGAAGAACCAAGAGTTGATTTGTATATCTGGGTTGTGGACTTATTACCCATGGCGTCCCTTAAGTACAGATAATAAGCTGAAACGACTAGCACTATCAGGGGTTTTGCGAACGTGATAGTAGGAAGTCGAAGAGAAGAACTTCACTCAGAGGTAATGTGGACATGAAAAAGTTCTGAAAATATCTTACTCAGAGGTAATGTGGACGTGGTAAGATATGACTCAGTGGGGATAAAGAAAAATAGGGCAGAGGTTAATATGAGAATGACCATTTTTGTGGTGATAGATTTACTCTGTTGGAGAAAGTGGAGAGACTTAGTTCAGAGGTAATATGGACGTGAACTGATCGATAGCAACAACCTGGGAGGTTTGCTCAGAGGTCACTTGGACATGGCAAACTCAGCTAGGGGAAATAGTTTGGACGTGAACCCATGTCCAAAAATTTACTGGAGAGTGATTTACTGAGTGGGGATAGACCTGAAGGTTGCTCCGCTGGGGAGATTTTAGGAACTCATCATCCGGTACCTCTTGAGGGAGCAAATTGCCACGTTAGAGTGAGATCAATTTACAGTGACCGTCTTCTCGTTTATAAGTACAAAGTGATGACTTTGGCGTCGATCAACTCCTGGATTTTTCTTTTTAGTACATAGCATGCCTTTGTGGGGTGATGAATGTACCGATGAAAGAGACAATATTCTGGGTTATCGACCTTGCCAGCCTTTTTAGGGTATCTGATGTTGGGTAGCCGAAGTCTATTTTCCTTCATCAATATATTGAAGATTTTAATGATGTCATCATCATTGAAGGAGATAGTCTCCTTTGGATTTTGGGCTTCCGATACCTGAGTCGTACGGTCCTCAGGTAAGATGGTCATAGTTGCATCATCTTCGGACTCAGAGGGAATTCTACCCCCAGCTTTAGATGCTGCTCTGTTTTGTCGAGAGAGACTACCCCCAGCTTTGGATGCTGGTTCTTCTTTCTGTAATTACGAAGAATAGTTCAATCGGTCGAAAACTGACCGTTTTGCTTTAGAACAGCAACGGTTAATTACAACCTTATGACTATTACAACAATGTTCTCTAGGGGGTGTAATAGACATATTAGGAGATCCCCTGTCTTTGCGTTTCTGGATCAAGAAATCACGCACATCAGGGGGGTTATCAGAAGAAGAAGAAGAAGGCTTATTCTACCTTTTTACATCAGTAGGAAGATGTAGATTAGGAATCATAACCCTTTCTCTGCCATAGGAATACATCAGTTCACCCGTATGAGTAGCATATGATCCATCATCTATCCGAGGAGCGTATCTTCCCAAAAAATGAGTCTTCTTTATGGGGGGACAAACCTCTCCTGGCATAATTTGGAGTTTTGCACAGGTTCGCGTAAAATAGGGAAAGTCCGCGTAATATGTAAAGTGGGAACTCTCTTTGAAGGATTCTCCACTTGTTTTCCTTTAATGTGATCAAAGGGTACATCTGCCTCATCATAGACGGGAGATATATTTTTACGCAGAGGGCATGTTTGAAATTCTGGATTGGTACTGAGGCATTGCCAGAAATTTTATCTACCACGTCACAAACGGAAGACAAAGTTTTACGCACAGGACGTGTTTGAAACTTCTGGATTGGCACTGAGGCATTTTCAGAAGTGTTGTCTACCATGTCACAGACGGGAGACAAATTTATACGCACATGGCGTGTTTGAAACTTTTGGATTGGCACTGAGGCATTGCCAGAAGTATTATCTACCATGTCACAGACGGGAGACAAATTTTTACGCACGGGTGCGTTGGTTGTGTTGTCACAACCTTGTTGATCAGAGAGTGAGAGCTTGCAGAAAGGGTAGAGGACGTCTTAGGCGTCCACACTTTACGCAACTTCCTCTTGTTATGGACAGAGGAGGAATGAGAGCTACCCCCTGCATGAAGCATGTCTTCATAGGCAGATTGGTCGAACTGGACGACCAAAGTCTTCTTCTTCGATCCGATGGATACAGCATCGTGTTGAGCAATTGCTTTCTCGTCAGTGGAGAAAGTCTTCCCCAGCAGAGTCACCATTTTGTTTGATGATAAACAAATTGAAGAAGAGGGTTTATACGAAACCTTTCTTTTGTTTACAAACAAGAAAAAGAGTAAAATTAATCCTATACGAGGATGTTAAGTACAATAAAAAAATAATTCTGGGGAAGTATTGCTATAGGAGTCTGATCTGCGGTTGATTACTTTGTCCCTTGGACCACACGATGATGAAGAAGTACTGTAGAAGAAGAAGAAGCTTCAAAGGTTGCAAGGAGGATTGAATTCTCGTTGGCAAAGTTGTCAACCTACACTCTCTATCTGTGCTCTCTCTCTCTCTGATCTCTCCCTGTCGATCCTTTGATTTCGATCCTTTTCTTATCCTTCGATCTGATCTATCAATTTTTTTTTATCCTTGATCCCCCCGATACCCTGTGACCAGGGGTCCCTATTAATAGAGATCAGTCACAATAACTGTCCAGTTGACGTAAAAGTCAAACTGTGAAAAAAGTTGCATATTTTTTGCGGCGGTTATAATAACTTCTATCCATGTTCGAATGACCTTCTAAATTTGTGTATGACACATGTCCCATTATAAGGTAACGCGTATAACTGCTTCTCGAAGATCACGGCATGCAAGCCACGTAGGTAACTGCCCCCCCTGTGTAAAGATGATTGGCGTAAAAGCCAAATAGCTGTCTTGTTGGCGTAAAAGCCAAATAGCTGTCTTGTTGGCGTAAAAGCCAAATAGCTGTCTTATTGGCGTAAAAGCCAAATAGCTGTCTTGTTGGCGTAAAAGCCAAACTCTGCGTAAAACTTGATGGTGCATGAATAATAGATAACCAGCATAAAATAGCTAATTATCCATCACGACTGAGGTCTTGAGCGTATTCTGGGCTAAATAGCCTTATCACGTACCTTTGTAAATATAGCCTGAGCTGGCGTATTTTGAGGTGATAGCATACGGCATACTCCTATAGTTGAAAATAGCCTGGTTGGCATAAAATGCAAGGATGGTGATGTGAGCGTATTAGTCACAGTTTTAGCTTTCCCAGTCAATCATCCATCACGAATGAGGTCTAGAGCGTATTTTGGGCTAAATAGCCTTATCACATACCTTTGCAAATATAGCCTAAGCTGGCATATTTCGAGGAGATAGCATACGGCGTACTCCTATAGTTGAAAATAGTCTGGTTGGCATAAATTGCAAGGATGGTGATGTGAGCGTATTAGTCACGATTTTAGCTCTCACAGTCCTAACAAAATCTAAAGAATAGAACAAAATCTCGTGCATTAAATGCAGAGATATGCCTCCATCTCGTGTATTAAATGCAGAGACATGCCTCGAGCTCTGTGCAGGAAACAGCTTTTGACGTGGCGTCTGATTTTGTCTTTATCTTCAGCGTAAAAACTCACTTCTGCCCATATAGAATAGGCAGCGTATTTTTGAATGCGTAAAAATAACTTGTATCAAGAATATGTTACTAAACGATAGCCTGGATCTCTGTGGAAAATCATCATCACAGCCGTCCTCTCGATCATCGTGCAGTACTTTTGTCAGGAGTTAGGTTCACTGTTTTGTCTGACAAATTCATCCGAGGAATACGAAGAGTTCCTCGTATAACTTTACGCTGTATTAAAAATAATATATTTTAAACTTTATACAGGAGGGTAAAGCAACCTTTTACGCAGAACAGCCTTGAAGCACTGCTTTACGCGGGCAGCTCTAAAGCTCTACTTTACGCCAAATAGCTCTGCATCTCTGTTTTATGCGGGCAGCTTTGAAGCTCTACTTTACGCCAAACAGCTCTGAAGCCCTGTTTTATGCAGGCAGCTCTAAAGCCATATTTTATGCCACACAGCCTTGAAGCTCTGTTTTACGCGTATAGCTCTGAAATCATATTTTACGCCACACAGCCTTGAAGCTCTGTTTTACGCGGACTTCATGTATGTTAGGGATTTTGATTGTATAATATGTGTACAATTCCTCAGCGTATTTCATGCTTCTACATGGGTTGTTTTGGATTAGTTAGAGTGCATTTAGTGAACCCCAAACCTAAACCCTTTGTTAGCATGACTTATTAGGAGGGTATTTTGGACATTGTGCTACGTTCACAAACCCTAACCCTATATTATTTTTACCTGGCCGAAACCTTTCTAACCTATTCTTTCATTCTACTTCTTCTTCTTCTTCTTCTTCTTCTTCTTCTTCACTCTTCACTCCATTCTCTTCTTCTTCCTTATTCCAATTTTTACATTTCAAGTAAGTATTTCACCTTTCCTTCTCTTCCTTCTTCTACTTCTTCCATAGATATAAACCCTAACCCTCTTTTTTTCCCTAACTAGGTGTGTAGAGCCTAGACTTAGTGTAGAGGCTTGGCTTGGAGGCTTGAGGGTGGTGATTTCAAGGGTTTTGGAGACTTTGGCCTTGGGATTCCAACTCCTAAGAGGTAAACCCTAACTTTTCTCTTAGTGGTTGCTCTAATATAGTATAATTTATAGTTTAGAACCTTCCTAGACCTTAAGGCTACCCGTGGGAGAAAGTTAGAGCTTGTTTGGTTGTGTTTGGAGACTTTGACATTAGATTTTGTGTCAATTTTGGATAAAATCCGAGATTGGCCCAATTTTGGGTGATGTTCTAGGTTAGACGGACCTAGGTAGACGTGCTTGGGTGTCTTGAGGGTAAGTATGTGCCCCTTTTGGACACGTGAGGTCGTGTCACAGAGATTTGGGTATTTCGGACAATTTGGGGGTTTTTTGTCACCGTGGATTCCACATGCATGCGCATTTTTGCCACGAACCTAGAATCAGAGAGTTAGCATTTTTTTTAGATTCTAGACATCGATTAAAACTCGTAGATAAATTTTGGGTCGATTCCGAGTAGGTTTGGTGTACGTTTCATGAGGTATCGTGAACCGCACTCCACGTGTTCGTTGAAATGACCGAATGGCCATTTCGACTTAGTTTTTAGGTTTTGGGCTTGTGTGCGGGTTGGTTTAGCTTTGGAGAGTGTGTACTAGGGTTCTCAAGTTATATTTTATATATTTATAGGTATATATATGTGTTTGGGTGGTTGTGCGTTTCTTGGTGTAGTTGTGTGTGTGTTTGAGAGTGTTGTGTGTTGTGTGTTGTGTGTTAGTGTGTGTGTTTGTATGTGAGTGTATGGTTATAGATACCTATATATATATATATATATATATATATATATATATATATATATATATATATATAGGTATATTTATATATGTATGAGTGTGTGTGTATGTTTATATATATATATGTTTGTGTGTGTATATATATACATGTATGTGTGTGTATGTGTAAGTGTGTGTATATATATCTATATATAAGTGTGTATGTATATATATATGTTAGTGTTTATATATATATATATATATATATATATATATATATATATATATATATATATATATATATATATATATATGTAAGTGTGTGTTTATATATATGTGTGTGTATAAGTGTGTATATATATATATATATATATATATGGTTGTGTGTGTGTATATATATGTATATATGTTTGTGTCTATATATATAAGTATCTAAGTGTGTGTGTATCTATATATCTATGTGTGCATGTGTGTAGTGTGTATTAGAGAGAGAGAGAGAGATGAAGGGGGACAGTGGCATAGGGCAGCAGCAGCTAGGCAAATGGGATGGCAGCAGCAGCAGCTAGGCAAATGGGAGCAGCAGCTGCAGCAGAATGGGAAGGCAGCAGCAGCCAGCAGCTGCAGCAGCAGCAATTGCAGCAAGGCAGCAGTAGCAGCTAAGGCATTAGCAGCAGCAGCAGCTTGTAGCATCAGCAGTAGCGGTAGTAGGAGTATGCAGCAGAGTTTAGAGAGAGTGAGAGCTATATATATATATATATATATATATATATATATATATATATATATATATATATATATATATGTGTGTGTGTGTGTGTGTGTGTGTGTGTGTGTAGATATATGAGTATAGATATATATATATGTATGTGTGTGTGATATATATATAGATATATAGGTATATATACATATGTATTTATATATATATTTGCCTAGAGATATCTAGCTAGGTATATATATATATATATATATATATATATATATATATATATATATAAGTATATATATATATATATATATATATATATAGTTAGCTAGTTAGTAGTGTTAGAGAGAGGTAAGTTGGATATCTCAATACCTTGAGATATCAAGGTATCTCAATACCTTGAGATATTCAAGATATTGGGTATCGGGACGAGGTTTTAGGCGTTTGCCTAGGAATGAGTTTAGAGTTGGGTTTTTATGTATTGGTGAATATTTATATACGTGTTAGCATATGCATTTATGGGTTTATGCGGGGTGTATAGCTTAGGTTGAGGTATCGGATACCGAGGGTATCCTAGTATCTTAAGGAGACGAGTTTGAGGGTTAACTAGCTTAAAGAGCTAGTTTTGACCTAAAATTTTAGGGGCATCCTAGTTTGACCTAGAGTTGACCGTAATTGCCCCCGATGACCGTAAAAGTCACCGTTTGACCTAGTTTTGACCCAGAGTTGACTTTTTAGACCCCCGGATTGACTTTTTGACCCAAATTTCCTCGGTTTGACCCGTTTGACCTAGAATAACCCTAGAAGCTTATTTTTAGTTATTTTATATCAGTTTAACTCTTTAGAACCCCGTTTAACCTTGCTTTTCGTAATAGGTTTTTGCGACGCCAGTCCGGATCTCGATCCTCACCAGTTGCTCAGGACGTCAGGCGAGTACCTACCTCTGATCATTTTTATTTCATGATAGTGTATATATCACATGTTCTAGAACTGTAATACTTAATTCTGACATATTATTTTATGAGCTGGTACTAGTTGGATCCCGTCATGAGATGTTATCCCCCTTGCTGTGTTCAGCGGGTACTCTATCACGTGTATTTCATCATGTGCTTCAGGTATTGATTCTCATGTACTATCATGTGCTTTGTGTGCTCACGCCTTCATGTGCGCGAGTTATTTATCATGTACGTAGTGTGTCATGGTTGGATCCAAGAGTATTAGTAGGGGGAGAGTAGGAGTTGGTTATGTGATCAAAGCCAAACAATATTCATGAGTATGTTGGTTATGCAACTCACGCATAATGGAGTTATCGTAGATTATTCATGTGCAACCTAAGCTGATCATATAACGAACTTGTGCTCGAGGCACTTAGCTAGTATTCCTATTTTCTCACATGCAGTTACTTCTCTACTACTTGTATTGTTCTCTATTTTTACATTGCAGTTACTTTATCTGTTCCATCATGTATTTATTTACCTGTGCATCTTGTATTCTTTTCTATTGCTAGTCATATACACCTTACCATGTATTTGGAGTTGCTTTCAGAGTTATGTACTTCGCTCCAGTCTTGACTGGGCATATTTTTCTCGAGGATCCTGAGAATTTTTGTCCGACATTCTACGGGCCAGGTGTCGAGGAGTGTTGCGACCCTATTTTTGAGGAGGAGCCCGTCCCAGCCGAGGAGACGCCGTTAGCACCCTAGTATAGCTAGGTGGGTTTCCCTGGGTTGTTCCCAGTTGCTATTTTGGATGACTATATTATTATTTTGCTGTTGTGAGATATTGTAGACTTATAGACTTAGACTGTATATTTGGATATTGTACTTGCTCTCTTTGGTTCTTGTTTTCTTGTTGATATCTTATCGTGCTTTTACTCTTCTCCTAGTTATTATGGTTGAGTTTATATATAATGCGTGGTTGCCCTCCTTTTGGAGAGGTTATCTTGACAGGTTATTGTGAGATATAGATATTATGACCTAGAACGGACATAGACAGTATTCTACCGCCGATTCTGCAGCGTAGTCTGGACGTACGACGACTCATGCCTAATTTTTTGGGTACGGGTCGTAATATTTGGCAAGAACTAATCCAGGAGACAAAGATGAACATCCTGCATCGTGTGCTGAGCTGTCCTTGTTCATGCAGCATACCAGCTGTGTTTCTCCCTTTTATGCGATTTACTATCGGCCGGGAGACTGCGGGATCGATGATAGGATTTGGATTAATTGTCATTCTTGTCGTCGGTCTTCCTACATGATTTATAAAGCACCTGCTCCTGCTCCTCCCTTGCTATCCGTTGATATGGATTCTTTTCCATATATTAAGGTTTGCACTGTGGAGGGATGATCTAGAAACCATTGAGTTCTGCTGCGGGCTCGACTTGTGTCAGTAGTAATGATAGTACAGAGGGGCGCTTCTAATGAAAAAGTTTTGTATCAGCGAGACTTCATGGAAACCCTTAAAACATGTTTCCATCATATGTACTCATGCTTTTGAATACTAATAAAAAAAATCCTTGAATGCAATAGATTTCCATATATGTACTCATGATCTTGAACATTAATCAATAAAGTCTTACCTTTTTTAGAATTTTGTATGTTGTAAAATTTTGGGTATTGTACTAGAGGTAATATAGATGCAGTACAATACCGTAGCCTTTTAAGGATATCCTGATGGGGGATCTTTTGTGGACTTATTACTTTTTGTGCACTAGGGTACAAGTAGTAAGTTCAAAACAGGCCTTGCCAGATATGATATGGATGTGGCAAGTTTTATGGACTTAACACCGTTGGCGCACTTAAATTTAAGAGTAGGTGATAAGTTGAGATGACGACTGGTGATAGTCGTAGGGAGAGGTTTGCTCAGAGGTCACTTGAATATGGAACACTCTCGGGGGAGGATGTGAGGATGATATCTCAGAGGTGACATAGACATGAGCTGATCAATAGCCATACCTAGAGGTTAGATATGATCCTGGTGTTTTTGTGGTTGGGGCGCTATTAGCCCTTTAAATGTAGTTTACTTTTTCTCTTCCGTAAGAAGAAATAAAATCTTTCTTTGTTGTTGTAATTATCTGTTGTCTTGAGTTTGACAGAATCCCAGCAAACTACGTCTCGGGCTGTATGAGAGTGAATGGTCGCATATTGCGAAATGAGCTGTTATGACTCCAGGGTGAGTCGTTTGTCTACCACTTATAAGTACCGGGTGACTTTCGGACTCCTTCCTGTAAACCCCCAGATTTTGCAAGAATTTTTAAATTGGGATTCTTCACAATTTTCTGAAATTTTCTGAGAATTTTCTATAATTAAATTCAGGGATTTAAATTATTACATGATTTTTAATTGATAATAAATAATACTAAAATATTATGAAAATAATATTTTTGGGTGCAAAATGAAAAACTGGACTTAGGGTAATTTTTCTGAAATTTATCGGGCCCCGGACCTATTTTTTTAAAACACCTAAAAGTAATTATGTATTTAATTAATTGTTTAATGTTTTTATTATTATTATTATTATTTAAACCCTAAAGCCCGGTCTATTCCCCCAGCCCAGCCGGCCCACGGTCCACCCGCTCCCCTACCGGGTCGGGTCGGGTCTGCCCGCCACCCGACCCGCCCGCTAACCCGTCCCCCCTCTCTCCCTCTTCCCCCATAAATTCCGGCCGTGCCCGCGTCCGGCGCCGCACCGCCCGGCCGCCCGCCCGCCTCGCTCGCCCACGACCTTCTCTCCCTCCGCCTTGCCCGGCGCCACCAGCCCCTCCCAGCCTATAAAACCACCTCCCTCCTCCTCCTTCGATCCCCCCACAGCCGCCTCGAACCACCCCCTCAGCCGCCGTGCCGCCCCGCCTCGCCTCCACCGAGCGCCGTCGACGCCGCCACCGTCCGGCCCTCCTCCTCCGCTGGCCAGCCCCTCCTTCCTCCTCCCCTCGTCGACACAGCAGCAGCAGCAGCGGCAGCAGCTCCGGCAACAGCAGCCAGCGTCTCCGCCACCGTCCCCGCGCCGCCTCCGCCGCCTCCCCCTGCGCCGCCGCAGAGCCCCCGCCCCCCCCCCCCCCCGCCGTCTACGGCCAGTAAACCCTAACCCTAGCCCTAATTCCCAATTCTTCATGTCGGCGTGTCGGACACGACACGGACACGAAAAATCCGGGTTTCAGAGCCCTGTTCAGGTACTCATATCTTTCTCCTCGCTGCCCCATTTTCAATTCCGTAAATTGTGTTGCGAAGCCTGTATGACCCTCTCGGTGCCCGGACAAACCTCTCGGGGCATCGCGTCCTGTGGTGATCGCACACCGCGATCCAAAAACAGAAAAAATAACGACCCGATTCACCCCGGAACTGGATACGCCCCGCCAAACGGGACGACTTGGTCGCGCACGGTCTTCACAGATACGTGCGCAGCGTCGATACGGACGTGTGGAATTTCGTGGAAGTCGATTCGGGTGTGCGTGCACACCGGGATCAACGCGTATCAGCGGACACCGCCCCGTATCCGCCTTTTCTGTTTCAAGCCCTAACTTCCTGTACACACGTCGGATCGAAACGAAACTTGCGCCATCGGACTCGTAGTGATACGCTGGTCCTGTGACCCAAGTTTGGTTCGATTCTGAGAACGTTGACGAAATCACGTGTCGTGGGCCCCACAGGCCCCGCTCGACGGGCGATTTTGTGATCGGCTCATCGAAATACAATTCTGGAAGTTTCGTTGGGTTCGTATTATCGTTCCTGACCTATTGACACTAAATTTGGTGAATTTGGAGACCTTTGACCCTGACACATTTTTCGGTGCAAAGCGGGCCCACATGCGGACCCCGTTTTGACCCGAAATTGTCGTTTTTGCCCTTGTCTCCAAATTGGACTCAAGGACAGGCATTTCTAGCTATTTGATATCTTCTGAGCATGATGGTAATATTTATTTCAGTATCTGGACACATTTCTGGAAAATTTCCCGAGGATAAAACTGTAGTTGGATCCAAACATCAGGCAAGTACCTGCACTTCAAGTTTATTCTTTATATTGTGATAATTAGTTCCTTGCTCTACTAGTACCATTGGATGATTACACGTAGTTTTAGAACATTGGATTTCATGTCTTGCTTTTCGTGTCGGGTGGAAGAATACTAGGAGGCATGTAGTTTACCCTTCCCCCTGTCCTGACTGTTAGTTGTTGGTACGCGACTGTACCATCAGCCTGATACTCGATTATTCCTGTCTGATAGCCGTCTATGACGGCCTGATTAGCCTTATAACCCCTACATGCCAACTATGTATTCTAAATACACAAGTTCACACACAATAGTTCTTGTCTTGTTGCAGTTCCTGTTGTCTTGTTATAGTTACATTTTCTTGTCTCATTTATTCCTGTTTTACTCATATTCCTGGTTTATAGCAATTAATCATGTTTTACTTATATTCCTGATTTTTAGTGCTTAACCCTTAATTAATTTTTCCCACTTAATTATGCATATTCTCAACATGATACTTAATCAGTTCTTTCTACTTGTCATAAATATTTAGTTTAAATTTTGTTGTGCATTGTGTACTTTGCTCTTTCCTGACTGGATCCGTTGTTTTAGGCGATGATGAGAACTTTGCCCCCACCTATATTGGCCCCTATGAGGTAGCAGGTGATACAGTTGAGAAGCCGGTTCCTACTCAGGAGACTACCTTTGAGGAGTAGTCAACCAGTTAGCTACTATTTTCTTTCAGCACAGCAATCGGATTTGTCCCCGATTTATCTTCTGGATTCTGTATTAAACCATGGATTTCTATATCAAAATTTGTCTTATAAAATCTTATCATTTCCATTTCCCTGTCATTTTCCTTGTCTATTTACTTTATTTTGGATGAGATAGATTCTAAATTACTTGTGATTATGACCTAGACAGCGTACTACCGCCGACACTGCGACGTAGGCTGGACGTGCCCACGCACTCGTGCCCGAATATCCGGGTGCGGGTCGTGACACGTTTTTGTGGTGGCCCATGCAGGTCAACGACTAAATTGTTCGGTTTCAACTTCGGGACCGAACAGGCCTGCAATAAGATAGGATAAGTTTTAGGATCTCATCCACTTGCTTGAATCATTCTTGACATCTATCTCAGATTGAATTAATTCCTTGACTTGCATCCTGCCTTGATTCATGTGCGCCCCTTATTATTTATTTTAGATACAGAGTAAGGGATCTAGCAGCAAGCGACGAGGTTCCTACAAGATCACCACGAGATGCTCTACCAGCATGATCGTGGAGAACGTGCAGACTCTTGGAGTAGCTAATGCGCGCAAGTGATTCGTAGATACTGTTCCTAGTATTGTTTAGCTCGTGCCTATTGGTTCGTGACCTCAGCCCCAACCTAGAAATTTTGAACTTGCTAATAACCTGGTATGCTTTTATATTTGATAATTGTAGAGATTGTAGGATCTTTTGTTGTTATTGTAAGTTGTTTTGTGAACTTAAATAATTTGTACCTCCTTTCATCATCATCTAGCGCACTTAATTTTGATGTACTTGACTTATGCTGCTATTCTATAGCCTAGTTTTGCAAGCTTACTCTTTATCGAGCTTGTTCATGACATCTGTACTAGTGGGTCGACACACTAATACAATTGTCTATTCAGAATCAGTGTATTACGGTCTGATCAACCTTAGTGCATTTTGATTCTCTATTCGCACTACTTTACGTGGATTGAGATATACAGTTGACTAGTATACATGCCCTAGACATGTCTGAGCCTAACTGTATTAATATGAGCATGTGAATAGGAATTACCAAGATAGGATTCAATCCACAACCACTTGATAAGTCCCACTTGAATTCTTTAAACGCCTTGATCCCGATACTTCTGTTCTATCACCTCACCCTTGAACTCTTTATTATTGATCTTCGCCTTCCCTTATTTCGGAAAGACAAAATCTCGTGCTTGGTATAAGTCTGATACACAGAGAATACTAGATATTTCCCATAGGCCGATCACATACTTGAGGATTTTTTTTTTCTTTCGAAATTAAGGACATATCATATGTGATATGATCGGCGTTGAAGTTTCGAGGATTGAATGACATGAGTAAACATATTAAGGAATATTTTCTTAAGGTATATAGCCTTCTGTGATGGATGGGTAAAAATCTAAGTTGGGTAGCAGTGCATTGTCAACTCGAGAGGAATTTCTTTTAGATTGTTAGATTGGAAGAGGCTCAAGCCATTCTAATTTTGAAAATTTAGAGGAGTGACTAAGATGATTAATGAATTGATATCGAGGACCCAATAGTTGTACCTTAGGTACATGATTTAAATTTTGAATAATGAAAGTAAAATCGTCAATTTGAATTTAGAGGATATATGATTCAACTTGAACATTGGTGGACTACATTTAAAATTATTTTTCAACTTGATGATTTGAATTAAGAATTAAAATTTGATGGTTGGACTAACTAGTTGGATTATTGAGGAGGTGAATGAAATTTAAAAAGTGGAGGCATACAAGTGTGAATGGAATACTACTGGACTCGAATTACTTCCAGAAGAAATTATGATAATTAGATCGTGAGGCAAATTTATATGCGTATGCAAATCTTGAAGAGGTTAAAGTGACTTAATTTAAAGAAGTGATAACCATAGGTTAAGTTTTGAGTGGAACAGTAGTCATCTTAACCTTGAAGTAATTACAGTGAACAAGATTATGATTTTAATTGTCGCAAGGAGATTGTGATTGACATGCTTTATGTACATGAAGGATTATCAGGTTATGGCTTAATTTTAAATTTCGATGACGAAATTTTATAAGTTGTGTAGATTGTAAACCCCCAGATTTTGCAAGAATTTTTAAATTGGGATTCTTCACAATTTTCTGGAATTTTCTGGGAATTTTCTGTAATTAAATTCAGGGTTTTGAATTATTACATGATTTTTAATTGATAATAAATAATACTAAAATATTATGAAAATAATATTTTTGGGTGTAAAATGAAAAACTGGACTTAGAGTAATTTTTCTGAAATTTATCGGGCCCCGGACCTATTTTTTTAAAACACCTAAAAGTAATTATGTATTTAATTAATTGTTTAATGTTTTTATTATTATTATTATTATTATTTAAACCCTAAAGCCCGGCCCATTCCCCCAGCCCAGCCGGCCCACGGTCCACCCGCTCCCGTACCGGGTCGGGTCTGCCCGCCACCCGACCCGCCCGCTAACCCGTCCCCCCTCTCTCCCTCTTCCCCGCAAACTCCGGCCGTGCCCGCGTCTGGCGCCGCACGGCCCGGCCGCCCGCCCGCCTTGCTCGCCCACGACCTCCTCTCCCTCCGCCTTGCCCGGCGCCACCAGCCCCTCCCAGCCTATAAAACCACCTCCCTCCTCCTCCTTCGATCCCCCCACAGCCGCCTCGAACCACCCCCTCAGCCGCCGTGCCGCCCCGCCTCGCCTCCACCGAGCGCCGTCGACGCCGCCACCGTCCGGCCCTCCTCCTCCGCTGGCCAGCCCCTCCTTCCTCCTCCCCTCGTCGACACAGCAGCAGCAGCAGCGGCAGCAGCTCCGGCAACAACAGCCAGCGCCTCCGCCATCGTCCCCGCGCCGCCTCCGCCGCCTCCCCCTACGCCGCCGCAGAGCCCCCGCCCCCCCTCCCCCCCCCCGTCTACGGCCAGTAAACCCTAACCCTAGCCCTAATTCCCAATTCTTCGTGTAGGCGTGTCGGACACGACACGGACACGAAAAATCCGGGTTTCAGAGCCCTGTTCAGGTACTCATATCTTTCTCCTCGCTGTCCCATTTTCAATTCCGTAAATTGTGTTGCGAAGCCTGTATGACCCTCTCGGTGCCCGGATAAACCGCTCGTGGCATCGCGTCCTGTGGTGATCGCACACCGCGATCCAAAAATAGGAAAAACAACGACCCGATTCACCCAGGAACTGGGTACGCCCCGCCAAACGGGACGACTTGGTCGCGCACGGTCTTCACAGATACGTGCGCAGCGTTGATACGGACGTGTGGGATTTCGCGAAAGTCGATTAGGGTGTGCGTGCACACCGGGATCAACGCGTATCCGCGGACACCGCCCCGTATCCGTCTTTTCTGTTTCAAGCCCTAACTTCCTGTACACACGTCAGATCGAAACAAAACTTGCGCCATCAGACTCGTAGCGATACGCTGGTTTTGTGACCCAAGTTTGGTTCGATTCTGAGAACGTTGACGAAATCACGTGTCGTGGGCCCCACAGGCCCCGCTTGACGGGCGATTTTGTGATCGGCTCATCGAAATCCAATTCTGGAAGTTCCGTTGGGTTCGTATCATTGTTCCTGACCTGTTGACACTAAGTTTGGTGAATTTGAAGACCTTTGACCCTGACACATTTTTCGGTGCAAAGCGGGCCACATGCGGACCCCGTTTTGACCCAAAATTGCCGTTTTTGCCCTTGTCTCCAAATTGGACTCAAGGACAGGTGTTTCTAGCTATTTGATATCTTCTGAGCATGATGGTAATGTTTATTTCAGCATCTGGATACATTTCTGGAAAATTTCCCGAGGATAAAACTGTAATTGGATCCAAACATCAGGCAAGTACCTGCACTTCAAGTTTATTCTTTATATTGTGATAATTAGTTCCTTGCTCTACTAGTTCCATTGGATGATTACACGTAGTGTTAGAACATTGGATTTTATGTCTTGCTTTTCGTGTCGGGTGGGAGAATACTAGGAGGCATATAGTTTACCCTTCCCCCTGTCCTGACTGCTAGCTGTTGGTACGCGACTGTACCATCAGCCTGATACTCGATTATTCCTGTCTGATAGCCGTCTATGACGGCCTGATTAGCCTTATAACCCCTACATGCCAACTATGTATTCTAAATACACAAGTTCACACACAATAGTTCTTGTCTTGTTGCAGTTCCTGTTGTCTTGTTATAGTTACATTTATTTGTCTCATTTATTCCTGTTTTACTCATATTCCTGGTTTATAGCAATTAATCCTGTTTTACTTATATTCCTGATTTTTAGTGCTTAACCCTTAATTAATTTTTCTCACTTAATTATGCATATTCTCAACATGATACTTAATCAGTTCTTTCTACTTGTCATAAATATTTAGTTTAAATCTTGTTATGCATTGTGTACTTTGCTCCTTTCCTGACTGGATCCGTTGTTTTAGGCGATGATGAGAACTTTGCCCCCACCTATATTGGCCCCTATGAGGTAGCAGGTGATACAGTTGAGAAGCCGGTTCCTACTCAGGAGACTACCTTTGAGGAGTAGTCAACCAGTTAGCCACTATTTTCTTTAAGCACAGCAATCGGGTTTGTCCCCGATTTATCTTCTGGATTCTGTATTAAACCATGGATTTGTATATCACAATTTGTCTTATGAAATCTTATCATTTCCATTTTCCTGTCATTTTCCTTGTCTATTTACTTTATTGTGGATGAGATAGATTCTAAATTACTTGTGATTATGACCTAGACAGCGTACTACCGCCGATACTGCGGCGTAGGCTGGACGTGCCCACGCACTCGTGCCCGAATATCCGGGTGCGGGTCTTGACACTTCCACAGATTTACCTCTGGTGTGATGGCTTCCAAGGATGCTCCACAGGGAATTGAGGAAACCACTTCCCCTCCCGTGGACAAGGTTGCTTCAAGTCCCCGTTCTGGCATGCCCAAGCGCTTTCTGTCGAGGACACGGGAGGAGTGTCCACTGCTCGGGTGCCTAAGGCAGACATTTTTTGGGAACTCCTCGGCTCCTCGTCAGATAGATCACCTGTCACCTTAAAGGGGCAGACAGAACAGACCAGCGTAGATGCCTCCCATCAGTTTTTGCATCTTCGGACGCTTGTATTTTTTATGCCCTTGCGATGTATATAAACAATCTGGAGGATTCTAACTCCTCTTAGAGTTTGTGTTTTGCTCTTAGTTTTCTTTATGTAGAGGAAATAAAAACTTTTAATTTTGTTGCATTCCTGTGTGTGGACTTTCTGGGTCTTGTATTAGAGGAAATATGGGCGTAGTACAACTCCGTAGTTGTTGTGGACATCCCACTGGGGGATTTTTGGTAGACTTATTATTTTTTTCTCACGTTGAGTGCAAATAATAAGTTCAAAAATAATGCCTATCAGAGGTAATATGGACATGATAAGTTTTGTCAACTCATTAATTTTTGTGCACGTTAGTACAAGTAATAGATTTTGGAACAAGCCCTGCCAGAGGTGATATGGAAGTGACAGTTTTTGTCGACTTAATACCGCTGTTGTACCTTGGTGAGTACGGGTGATAAGTGGGGAGGACAACCGATATCAGAGGTGATGTGGATGTGATAATCGATAGCCAAAACCTGGGAGGTTTGCTCAGAGATAATATGACATGACAAACTCAGCCGGAGAAAAATATTAGGACGATAGTTCAGAGGTAATATGGACGTGAACCGATGTCCGAGAAACTCACTGAGGAGTGATTTACTAAGTGTGGTCTATCCAAACATGAAGATAGACCTGAGGATTGCTCCGTTAGGGAGATTGGTGGGACGATAGCTCAATGTTAATATGAACATGGCTAGCGTCTAACAAAATTTGTTTTTGAGTGGTCACTGCAGGATTATGCGAGTGAAACCAAGGACTGCTCCGCTGGGGAGACTTTTAGGATCTATCCTATGTTACGTATCCAGGACTCCTGGATACAGATGATGGCTTTTATAGGAATTTGTAAAGAAGGGGAAATGTTGCACATAGGCACTTGCTAGGGATGAAGAACCAAGAGTGTAAAGATGTACATCTGGGTTTTTCTGCTGGTGATGAGGGGAGTATAAGTCAAGTATAAATGTAGTACTTTTTTAGGAACTTGCTGTTAATAGGCATCATGAGCAAGTCGCCATTGGGTTTTGCTAGCCGGAAGGTTCCATTGGAGAATACAGACTCCACGATGAACGAGACCTCCCATTTAGACTAGAATTTATCGACTGTCTTGTGGGTCATAACCATCTGCCTTCTTATTGTCAAAAAAATATTGCCTACTTAGAATATTCTTTCCTTGACCCGCTTATTGAAGGCTCCAGAGAGATGCACCTTGAATAACTGAATGTGCTGCTGAGCTAAGAGTCATTTTTCGTTGAGTTCTTCCAACTCTTATAGTCGTCGGTTATGGTTGTCGTCCACGGTTAGCTGATTGGAGAGAACTACTCAGAATAAAGAAATTTGGATCTCGAGGGGGAGGACCGCTTCGCTTTCGTACACCAAAGAGAATGACGTACTTCATGTAGCTGTTCAGACCATTGTACGGTAGGTCCAGAGACATTCACCCAGCTTCTCGTTCCAATCGCGCTTGTTGGATGACACAAATTTCTTGAGAATCTTGATAATAGTTTTGTTGAATGCCTCACCCAACCCATTTGTCGCTGGGTTATAGGCAGTCGAAGATACATTCTGAATCTGGTTTTTATCGCAGAACTGGTAGAATTCATGACTTACGAACTGTGGACCATTGTCAAGAATGATCCTTCGTGGCAAGCTGAAGCGGTATATGATATGAGATGCTTGATGAAGCTGATCACGTTAGACGTCTTGACTTCTATGAGTGATACTATTTTGCCCACTTGGAGAAGTAGTCGGTGATGGCCAGGATGAACCGGTGCCCCTGAGATAAAGATGGACTTATTGGTTCAATGATATCCATTCCTTATGCCTCAAACAGCCAAGATGCTAAGGTTGGGTATAGAAATTCAGATGGCCGGTGGATGAAGTCTGCATGAATTTGGCACGCTAGACACTTTCTCGCATAGTCAACCGCATCTGCAACCATTATGGGCCAGTAATATCCTATTTTTTGGAGATGGTCCTGTAGCTTAGGTCTGTGTTGATGGGCACCACAAACGTTGTCATGAGCCTCGCGAAGGGCCTGCTTTGCTTCTGCATTCGATAGGCATCGTAGCAGAAGGCCGTCATAAGAACGACGATACAATATTTTGGTGGCATTTGAATCTGCATTAGTTCCAGGGTCTTGACCTGAGGCCCTTGGTGGTTGGGAGGCTATAGTCTCCTTGATGTCTAGCACTACTTGGGTCAAGGCTTGCATTGACTCGCTCATAGTTTGCATTATGGCCTTGAGGATTTTGAGGTGTTGTCGGTCACTGGGGCATTCATGGTCGTCCTCTGCCATATATGCCGTCTTAAGTGAGGCGAGTACGAAGGGATGGTTGACGTAGCACTTTCCGCTTTGGACTATTGTACTGAATAGTCTTCGGGGAGAGCTAGTAGTGCTACATCCTGTTCGGACTCTGATGGAATACTACCGGCAACATAGGAGGTAGCTTCTTCTCTCTGAGGGTGGCTACCCCCAGGGACAAGTAATTCTTAATTAATATATTTTATTATTATTTTATTAGATATTATTAATCACCTTGTTAAGTAATGAATAAAACACTTTGATTAATTATATAATTATTATTAAAATTTTATTTTTATATAACTATTCCATTTTACTTTTAAAAGTATCATAATTTTTTTTCCCTAGAAATTAATTTATGTACTAAAAATATTATATTGTATTTTTATACACTCACATATATAAATACATATAAAAATAAATATTTATTAGAAAAAAAGGAAGCAAAACCCTCCAACCAATAGACTATCCTAACCAAACCCCTAATACCAAACCTAACTCTAACACACATACACACGCACACAGACTACCCTACCAGACCCGCGCGACGCATGCAAACCCGACGGAACCCCCCTTTTGAGATCTCTCTCTCTCTCTCTCTCTCTCTCTATATATATATATATATATATATATATATATATATATATATATATAACCAAAACAAAACCCTAACCCTAACCCTAATTATTATCCTCCTCTTCGCCGATGTCAGACTCGTTGTCGCACACTTACCGAACTGACGAACCCGACAGTCAACCCAGGAACCAAACCCCCATGTACCCAACTTTCCTCGCTTGTATCTCCCAATCTACTTGACCATTTTGTGATTCGTAAAGTTTTCTCGACAACCTACTTAACCCTCTATAGAAAATTTTGGTTTTCTGTAATTAATATGATGTTTTAGTTGGTGAAAATCAAGTGCAAAAACTAAAAAAAAACTGATTTTAAGTATGTATATATACGACATTTTTATGTTTTAAAACCCTATTTTCAAGGGCGAATAACTACCAGAATACTAGGTAATTTAGAGAACTAATTATATAGTCCTGAATACAACCTAAACGGCTTCAAAATGACCTATTGTTTGCATATAATTGGACATTAATTCTGTGTTAATTAATCAGTTGAAAATCATAAAAAATAGTTTTCAACAACTTAGAAAACTTACGATACGGAGTGCGTCTCGCCAAACTGGACCGTCTCGTCGCGTACCAGTTGAATCAAAAGGCGCATATGGTATATCCTGAAGTGTAGGCTTTCATGAAAGTTGATTTGGACGGTGGATGCTGGAATCAACCTGTATCGGTCGAAAGTCTCTTGTATCGACATTTTATAAAATACCATAAAAATTTATAACCGCTAGTCGGAATACGACAAAATTTACGCTAATGAATCCGTGGTATCACGCTAGTCCTGTGACCCAAGTTTCACGTATTTCAAAATAGTTTACCGAACCGCCTATTTGCGGGCCCTACGGTTTGACTTGAATAGCGATTTTGTGATCGGCTCATTAGAATCCAAAACTGAACATACCGTTGAGTTCATATCCTTATTTAGGATTTATTTGACCTATAATTTGTCCTATTTAGAGATCTTTACTCCTGTCATATTTTTTGTTGCAATGTGGACCACTTGTGGACACCGCTTTGACTCAAAAAATTATTTTTTTGCCCATTTGTCCAAATCGGACGAAAGGGTATTATTTTTTGAATAATTCATTGATTCTGGAAATATTGGTAATGTCTATTTCAGCATCCAGTGATGTTCGTTCAGAGTCCGTAGCTTCTGATTTCTTATGCTTGTCGTTTGGACATCTATACTCCACAGCTTGCTTGTTAGGCAAGTATAACTTGCAACAGTACTATTTAGTTATATTCATTTGCTGCATATTTATTTGGTGTTGTTTATTTCTATTTATTTTGCTATAAAAAATTGTGCGTCCAAAAAATACTTGGGTGCAACGACGGTTGCGTCGTCTTTTGTCTTTTATTTATATTATGCATGTTGACATTGTTTTACGAGAATACCCCATAATTTGAGTGATCCATATATTTTATTTGGACGTGACACATTTGTTACACGAGTTATATGTCTCATGTAGGACACGAACTTGCGTATTAGGCTGGCCACCTGTACGTAAAGGTCGTACGACGGACAAGGAATAACTGCTAATAGAGATATATTATTTTAGCAGACTTAGCAGTTACTAGAGGTGTTGCGTGTTATGAATTTGACATGTTAGTAACAATGGATGGAGAGAACAATGAGTAAGCGTATGTGACTCATTTACACTTTCTCTTATTTTCCTGTAAGCTCCGTTGGAGACGCGAGGCATTATGACCCCTTATATATACTATAGGCCTATGACGACTGAAAGACGTTATGCCCGAGGCCCCTAGATCTCCAAGAGAACTACCTTTATTCTATTATTTTAGCAAGATAGTCCATACGCAGAAAAGTTATTCTTAAATTGCATATCACATAGACTGGTTAGGCGACCATGTTGGATGTTTACTTTCAGTACATTATTGGCATGCTTTTATGTATCTTGTGATGTCCCTCTGAGTACCTGGTCCCTTTCCAGGTATAAACGATCAGGATTATCCGCAGGAGTGCGAACCGGGACCTGATGAATCATTCTCTGTTGAGGAGGTCTTACCCTCTAAGTATCCATGACTACTTCATAGTTGATGTATCTTTTTGCTATTATTTCTTTATTTGACGTTTTATCTTATATTGGAGTTTCTTTCTTCTCTATCATTTTAGTTGATATAGTCGTTTGGTAGTGAATTTGTCTTCACCCAACTATTATTCTTTTATTACTTCGTACTTGAGACTTGTAGTTATTTATTTTGGTACTTCTTTACTTGTGTCTGTGGATAAGATATATATATATATGTGTATGACTTGTGTTGACAATATATGTATCACTTGTGAATTATTTTTTTATATTACAGCGTACGTGTGTGTTATGATTTTTTAACATATTGGAGTGTCATATACATACAGATGGCATGCTACGTATTCCTAGTCCTACGTATTTTTGGACTGGGGCGTGACAACTCGTCCACTTGGCGTCTAAGCTCTGCGTGTTCTATAGTGTTCATTCTATAATGAGGTAAGTTGGGTAAGGTGGACCCTGGAACTAGGTATATGGCATGTTTGATATATCTCAAAGAAGAAAGTTCGTCAAGTAGCTTCTGGCATATTATCACTATAATCGACTTAGACCTGATGAATCTCAAGAGGATGGTCTAGAATATCACTAGTAGATGCAAGACTAGTGGTGAAAATAGCATATACAAGCCCCTCCCCCTTGCTCTCATGGATAAACTCTCTCTTGTTCACCATGTAAATCTCTCTCTTGCTCGCTTTAAACGTTTCTGGTTCGGACTTGGGCCCAATTGGTTACTCCTTGGGTTTATATGGATACAACACAACCTTTTTTATTTTTGTGAGTGAACATATACGTGTTATTCTTCCCAAAATTAGTAACATATAATTCATAAAGCCACGATATTTCTAATAAAATGTGCGCAACGTCTATAGGAATGACATCACACCATATGTTATCTTCATAAGATGAAGAAATTAAGTGTATGGGAACCATGTATCTTTGAGTGACAAAGCATGCAATCTTGTCAACCCAAGTAACACTATAGGGCTCGGGGTATTTCTCGGCCTTAAGTCCTATCTTCCCTAAGGCCGTCTTGGCAATACCTGTCATGCCCCGGTTCTGCAGAACCGATTCGTCGCCATATTCGGTTCCGCGAAACCGTTCGTCTTGACTAGGCGTGATATCATACAAGCCTGGGGTTGCACTTGTACAAGGCAAGAACGTGTATATATCTCAAATTTCTTTTATAAACAGCTCCATAGCACAGCAACAGATTATAAAACACACATTTGTATAGGAAGAAAATAATTTTTTTATTGATTCATTGCAAATAAGTACAATTTTTTCAGTACCGAAATGGAAATGCCTGAACGGCTTACATAGCTTTGCATAAAAGAAAGACTGATAGGCTGATATGAAAGAATGTTCTTATCTCATACATTATGCCCCTTTATTACTTCTTTAAAACTTGAAAGTAGCTACTATAAATCTTTGAAATACTTTGAAAATAGAAAAAAGCTTGAAAATATTGCAATGAAAGCTTTAATTCCCTTGAGCGCTCCCGGTATATCGGTCACCTGGTTTTTTTACAGAGACGTGGGTCAGTACTTAACTTGTACTGGAGAGCAGAACTTGCCTACTCACCTAAACCAATATTTCTTAATTAAGGGAGCAGTTAAATAAGGAATATTATAAATGCAACATTAAAATAGACAACAGTTTATAAGCAACAGTTTATGCAGTAAAATATATATAAGCTTTGCACATATGAAATCCTTACCTCGTCCAATGGTCGTTCCCGTATAATTTATAGGATTGTTCTTACCATCCCTGCATAAGACATCATTAATATGCAACTCATTCTCACTAGGTCATTTGTGGTGTAGCACTACGATGGACATGCCATATAGGACTTCGATGGGCTTGCGATGCACTATTCAAAGCAGGTAGCAAGCCTCAATGAATGTCTTCCTTATACCCGGTGCTACTATTTCTCACGAGCCGAACGGTCCCTAGTACCCCAGGTTCCATTCGAAAAAATTTACTACCTTGTGCACAAGTTGTCCATGACCATACAATGCATCTACGACTATATGATAAGCTAAATAACAGTATAAGGTATTAAAATATTCAGAGCAACAATGCATATTTTCTTATTCTTATTTCAGCATACTTATTCATTTGATTCGATTGGTAGTCCGTAGACTCTAATTTACCGCTAAGTCATGGCACTAAACCATGACACAATGATTATATCCTTTTTTATGTTACATAATTGAACTTTTTCTCTTATCAATGCAATTCTATTGATTTATAATAGTGGTATAAAACTTGTGGTATTTATGATTTTATCGATCATTGGACTTAGCATGGTTACAAGCGAACATTATTTATTATTGGCATGAAGGAGTAGAGAAAAAGGGAGAGAACTGCTCACTAAATAGAGAATGTCAAGAGAGAAAAGATGCTTGTTCGCTCAGGCTCCGGTCACGCGTCTATCTGTATTGGCACCAATATTTGGTTAGACTACCATCTTTATTTCTCTCAGAGTTCTCTAGAATGAATGCATGCAATCAATGAAAATGGGCTAAACAATCAATAATCAAAAACCAATCATGAAAATGCATTCATCAAAACCAAGCAGCAAAAATCCAAGAAAGCCAACCAAAAATTCAACGAAAGCAATTGGACTAATTCCAACAAAAGTCGATCCATCAATTGGAAAGGTTTCCCAGTGTTACATAATTGAACTTTCCTTTTATCAATACAAATCTATTAATTTATAATAGTGGTATAAAACTTGTGGCATTAGTTAATTTATTAATCATTGGACTTAGCAAGGTTATAAGAGAACATTATTTATTATTGGCATGAAGGAGTAGAGAAGAAGGGACATAACCGTTCACCAAATAGAGAATATCGAGAGAGAAAAGGCGCTTGTTCGCTCAGGCTCCGGTCACGTGTCTATCTGCATTAGTACCAATATTTGGTTAGACTACCGTCTTTATTTCTTTCAGAGTTCTCTAGAATGAATGCATGCAATCGATGAAAATGGGCTAAACAATCAATCATCGAAAACCAGTCACGAAAATGCATTCATCAAAACCAAGCAACAAAAATCCAAGAAATCCAACCAAAAATCCAACGAAAGTTATTAGACTAATTCCAACAGAAGCCGATCCATCAATTGGAAAGGTTTATTGCATTGTCCGTGATCGATTAAGCCGTAAAGTTTCTTCATACTCAATTTTGAATGAGATAATCGAGCCACAAGCCTTATATAGTGCACCGCTAGGAGCGGGGCACTACAATACCGTTAACATAACTTCCTCCATCAATCATCAGCTTACAAAATTTATTGTTAATTTTGATGAAGGTGTAGAAAATATGGGTGCGCTTCCAGTCTACCCCGCCTACAGGTATAGCGAGCATGCATATAACCATATGTAAGGGTGCAATTTAGGAGGTTAAATCAAGTTCACAGTCACTAGGTCCTTCCTCAACTATATGGGAGTCTTTTTCAAGTTCAGACGATGAGTCATCCCTCGAGTCATTTGACTCTCTACCCAAGTACAAGTTCCTAGATGGACATTGATGAGAAAATTGTCCAATACCTTGACAATTGTAGCACTTGGGTCCCTTACCCTCAACCATAGAGGTTTTTCCCTTTTCCGTAACGACAGTCGTACGTGGCTTAATAGGTTGTTCATACTGTTGTTTATGTTGGTCCTTTTGTTAGTATGACTTATTATAGTTGAAGACCTTTTAATATTGCTCGAATTTGAACGATATTTGGTAGCCATCTTCTATAATAGTTGCCTTGAAAGGTCTAATTTTACATCTAAATTCATTTCTCAAGCCAGATTGAAATCGTGAGAGCGTGACTCGGGGGTCCTCAATGATCTCTCAGCGAGACATTAATTCGTTAAACCTAGTCATATAGTTATATACTGACATGTTACCCTAATGAAATGTGGCCATTTGGTCCATTATTTGGTCTTTATAGGATCGTGGGAGATATTTTTCACGAAGGATCTCTTTCATCTCGATCCACGTGCCTATAGGGACTCTGCCTAAACATTCTT
Source organism: Iris macrosiphon (assembly GCA_036927795.1). Lineage (NCBI taxonomy): Eukaryota > Viridiplantae > Streptophyta > Magnoliopsida > Asparagales > Iridaceae > Iris > Iris macrosiphon. Next base: position 43,968,556 of record JAYESA010000002.1, read on the forward strand.
TGTCCTTCTTAATTGAAGACCAATATATCCTAGCTTAACCCGTCAGTTTCATTTTAGCAAATCAGATGCATCTCTCGTCACACATGTCGTACCACTCAAAATAGTCGTCCATGTTAGATAACCAATCGCTAAAGGCCTTAGGATCATGGCGACCATCAAAGGATGGGGCCTCTACCTTTACTTTCTTATTGATTTTATCACCTCAAAATCTATAGTTCTGGTCTCTTGGACGATATTCCTCGTCGGAATTGTCATGGATATTATGGGGAATCCTAACTCTAAGTTCCTCTCTCCTAGGTGGAGCAGAATTAGCGGGGTTATGCCTTTCGGTTGGGTGTATGACATTTCTAGGACCCTCCCTAGCATGTTGTGTTGTATATGCATTTGGTCCATAGATAGTTATTGTCACTCCATAGTAAGATGGATCTCGCACGATTGTTCGGTGGGGTTATTCAAGGGCATATATTGCTTCCATTTGGTTGACTCTAGTATTTAAAGTCTCTATCCTAGCACGAAGTGCATTGAACCTAGGATTAAGTTCAGCAAGTATTTCTTTTTTAGTGTCTAAAATCAATGAAGACAATTTATCAAACATATCACTATTTTTCATTTTCGAACTTAAAGTTCTCCCGCTGTGTAAATGCATAAACAATCATAAACTTGGCTCTGATACCAAATTTGACGCGAGATGGGGACTTAAGTTCAATTAATCCAATTTCAAAATTAGGATTTGTAGAAAATTTAACTAGTGAGAATTTTTTTTGTAATGATTAAACAGAAAATGGTGGAAGGAGATCTAGTTATTGTTATTGGTTTTGAAAATAACTTGCACGAGTTACCCAGAAGAGTACGATTCTGTCGCAAGCCTTCGAGAAAGGTGAAAACTTCCTCTACGAGGGATAGGCCTTCAGCACGTACTTGGACTTCTTTGAATATGGTGCACAACTCCTTGTCGAGGAAGAAGACCGTACGTGCCACTCATGAACAACATACTCGATCCGGATTTGACTTGGGTTCGTAGAAGTCGATTCATTGTCGTCGTCAATTGCTCGTTTTCGGAGAGTCGTTATTCTAGGAAGATTGTTTGAGTGTTCCTCCAAGCAGGACAGCGGATCCTTCGGTGAATACATCAGCAATAATTTGGTAGAATAGAAGAGAAGAAAACTCAATTAACTCATAGGTTTCACACCGAAGTTTAATAGTAGATTTTATTCTCATTCATTCTATGTTCCTTCTACAAGACTTTGGTCCTATTTATAGTCATGCATTCAACCACAAGATAACAAAAAATAATTCTAAGAAAGATAAACTTCCTATCAAAACAAATCTTCCAACAAATAACAATAAAGGTAAAAGAATTCCAACTCCTCAACTATAACATATCCAAACTAACCTTCAAATAACAAACAAATAACAATAAAGATGAAAAGATCTAAACTACTAAACCAAAATATACTTCTAGATTTTGCAAACTAGAAAGTCCAAAACTCGGACTCGTCTCTGTCACATGCCACATACGTCTTGGTCGAATTTGATCCCCATCAAAGCCTCTTCTAATTAGTTCACACGTGTCTTTGTTAGACATTTAGTAGAATACTTTGGCTCGGAAACACACAGACTAGAATTTTTTTTGTCCTCTTGATCAATCATTTGTGGTCTAGATTTCTGCATGTTCTGTGGACATATTGGACATAATGCAAAGATGATATTTTGATTCCTAAGCAATAATCATTGCCACCTAAAGCTTGATTTTACATGTTCATTGAGGTGATAACAATTGCTTGGACTGAGTTTTTTATTTTTATTTTTTATATTTGCAATTTGGTGAAATGGTCTTGTGATGCTCATGAATGGCAGGGCTGGTCCTATGATTTATAGGGCCTAGGACAAAATATATAAATTGAACCTTTTTCTCACATAAAAAAAACAGATTCGATATAAAAAAAACAGTATAAATACTACCAATCAACAACCCACTCCATCTTAAATTGAAATAGGAATGGAAAAAAATAGGAACGGGTAGCCAGTTTAACCGGTTGTTCGGTAATTTCATCTTTATGACAATTTCATCTTGAACTGAACAATGGTTTTGTGTTATGGAATGTAGACTGTAGTTCATTTGCACTCATCAAGAATGGAGAATTCTGTGACAAAAGTAAAGACTGTAACTTGTAGTTCGTTTATACATTTTTCTTCATCCTATTGGTAGTAGTATGGAAATAACTGGACTCCAAATAATTCTTCTCTGTTTTATGAAGAATTTGGCAAATAACTTCTTGTATGGAAACACTTCTACTGTACGAAATACCAAATTCTTCTTTAGTTACTGGAGTTCTTTGCAGCTTTGCCTATCGATTATTCGTGGGCGACCGCTGCAAGCATGCATTTGCATAAAATAGAACTGGTAGCCGACTAGCCGGTTTAACGGGTTATTTGGTAATCTCATCTTTATGAAAATTTCATCTTAAAGTGTAACAATGGTTATGGGTTATGGGATGTAGACTCACTGTAGTTCATTTGTTTTCATCCAAAAATGAAGAATGCTATGACAAAAGTAAGCTTCTTCTATTTCTATATCAAACAAAGAACTGCTAGCTGTTGGACTTTTTCCTTTGTGCTGAATTGCAAGATTATTTGTGTCGTCCGAAGCCTTAGCCTAGTGGTAAGATAGAGACACCCGGTGGAAGAGGTCTTGGATCAAATCCCACATCCGGATTGGCTGGGTGGCTATATTATAGCTACCGGTCCGGGCTGGACCGGCTGGGTGGCTCTTATAGCCACGGGTCCAGGCAAAAAAAAAATAATTGTGTCGCTTCTTATATCATATATGATGAATTTATAATAAAATTTTAAGATCTTGGGTAATGAAATCATTGAAATGAATCAAAAGATAAAAAAATAATGCATGAAGATTTTTGTTCATATTTGAATTCTGATACTCACGGTCACAGATTCACAAAAGAAAATAAAAATCCTTCATCCTTTTACATCCAGGTGTATGATATTAAACGGAGAGAGAGAGAGAGGAGAGAAGTTGAAGAGGTCAAATCTTTCTCCGAGAAAGGAGATGAAGAGGTGATAACGGTTTTTATTTTTTTTTTCTTCAAATTTTGATAGATTTAATTACGTTTTAAATTTTTTTTCCTTTTTCACCCGCACTTTCCTTAAAAAAAATTTAAAATTTTATTACGGGACTAACCTATTTTAATACTCTGGAGCCTTCTAAAATCGGAGGCCAGGGCGGTTGCCCACCTCGCCCATGTCCCGGACCGAGCATGATGAAGGTGTGATTGTATAATACCAACAGTATACTGCGAGTGTGTACTACTACCTACACATTTTAGACGACTACGATTGCTCATGACTTTGAAAAAGTTGGGAAGGAGGGGGATTCATATTTAAGAGTCTCCTCCAGCCCTACGGATAGTTGGTTGAAGCTAAGGCTTTGTGCTTGAGGTCAATAAGGATGCTATCAAGAGAAGGTTTTTGTGTTGACGTCAAGAAAGTATTCAAGAGGAAGAAGGATAGTGAGCTCGTTGATGATCTCGTATGAAGAGGATTTTTGCATTCCGGTATTGTGTGTAATTCTTGTAAAAAAGATTTAATGTTCCGTGAAGTAAGTCGATATTGACCGAACCACGTTAAATCTTTTTTGTTCTTTGTTTTCTCTTAATTATTTGTTAAATTATGCCTTGCTGCTGTTAAAGCAATTAGGAACTTATAATGTATCATCACATTACCACGAACCTTATTTGGTGAGGAAAAAAACCTGTAAATCAGCAAGTAATGAGGTTAACAAATAATCTATTCTGGTGAACTCAACCTGTCGGTGCAAGCAGAGGTAGGTCTAGGGATGGTAGGACTAAATTTGAATTGTGTCTTGCTATTTTTATTTAAATTGTGCCTTGCTATTTACTCGTCATCGATAAGGTTATTATTATTATCAGTGTTCAAAAATATTCGAGGAACGGAGCTAAGTTTGAATGCCATCACCAAGATAGATGGGTCTCCATTTGATTGACTACACCATTATCAAGCAAGCCGGACTCCACTAGTACCGGTGACAGTCCAAGCTCGAGCAAGACTTTGATGATGCGTCTATCTTTTGCACTTGGGTAGAAGCCTTAGGGTCTACTACATTTGTAGTTATTGCCCTCCATCATGAACACCTATACATGACACTTTTAGGACAACGATATATATACGACTCCTATTTTGTTGTGGTCTAGTATATTTTAGAGTGTCCTGGGAGTATCTGATAGGTGTACAGTGTCTGTGGAGTGTCTAACATGACACAATATTAAATTTTGGAGACTTGCTAGTCCTCTTGGCAACAATTTACCAACTTGTTGATGATGTAGAATGCCAAAATGGTATTATTTGGTTATCATATAGATGGCCAGGGGCAGAGGCAAAAGGAGCTTGCACTCGGCTGTAGCCCAGTGCAAAAAAAAAAATAGCAAACATTTTTTTATATATATGCTAGTATAGGCTTATAGCCCACCCAATACTCCATAAAGCTCACCCATTATACCAATCAACAGATGTGAAGTGTAAATCATTTGAGTCCAGAGATCTCAGACTCCGACTCTCTCACTCTCTGTCTCATAGTCTAGGGTTTATTATACAATGATCCGCGACCGATGACTGGAGACCCGCGAGGCTGCGACCACGACCGAGACGCTCCGGGTGCTCCCCTTCTCCACACTTCAGCCCAACCGGCGACCGACGACCAGGACGCTGCAACCCCTCGGCCCCCTCCCACTCTCGGCTCTCCTAGTCTCCCTCTTCACCTCCTCTGGTAAAACACTATCATCATCACCAACCTCCTTTGAATTAATTTTTTGTAAAATCCTAACCCCCAAATATTTGGTATTTGGTTTGATTTTAATTCACTATTTAATAGGTCTTTGAAATATAATGGAAAATCAAGGAAACAAGAGAAAGAAAAACCCTTTTTTTCATTCTTTAAACCAAGGGGTGAAACATAAGGAAGTGAAAGTCCCCCCCTCCTTCGAATGTTAATGTTTCAACCCCAAGGGTTGATCATAGGGATGAGATTATAGGTGATTTAAATTCTCTTGAATGAGATCGTACGGACATATATCAAAATGAGTCCATATCAGCCAAAATTGACAACATTTCCACCGTCTTAGTTCGGAAAACAGTTTCGTCGATTTCAATACTCTTGGTTCCAACAATTTTATTGGTTAGAGTACTCTCCTTCAAAGGATGCAACATTTTGTTTTCCACGTTATCTTTTTGAAAATGATAATGCTCTTCATTGCACATTGACTGTCGATGGGTTTAAAAATTGGAAGAGAGTTAATGAGGGGACTCGATGTACGTTTTTGACACACATGGGAGGACCCAAATCTACTCATAGATATTTCGTGAAAGCTATGGAAGATTTATCAAATTTTACTCAATGTGCTTATCTTTAGTAGTTATATTTAATTGACATACAAAGGGAATATAGTTTAGGTTGTTAGTTACAACTTCAGATTTTGAAGGAGGTTGTATGCAGAAACAATCCATCTATTTATTAGAATTTGAAAACTTGTTCAAAATTTAACTGTTGTTAATTCTTTTTTTCATTATATTTGTACGTCATTTATTTTTACTGTCTTTTTGTCTTAAAATTGTAAATATGAATATGATTTCTAGTAATGAATTGAATCATTTTACCTATATGTCTAGGCTTTTTTATGGTCTAAGAAAAACTTTTTAAGTGTGTTGTTTATTTACATAAGCTGTTTGGTTATTTCTATAATTTCAATCTTCTATATGAAATCAAGTCTTTATAGTTATCTTCTTGAAGTCTATTGCAAATGGACCTGATAGATTTATATGTACTATCTTCTAAAAGTTGATCTTATATATCTTTCCAGGTTGCTTGGTTGTTCAAGTAAGATGCTCAGTTGTCATCTGAAAATGCAAATGTTCATACCTTACTTGGTGCCTAACAACTTGGAGTGCAAGAGTACTTTTTCCTCAAGGTTTTGGCTTTCATTTTCAGATTCTTGCTTCCTAGTATTCTTTTTTGAAATGCATAGTATATCTTTGGAATAGATGGAAGCAATTATATTTGGTGAAAAATTATCAATTAGTAAATATTACCAAAATTTAGGCATAAATTTACAAAAAAAATTCTGTCGAATTTTTGGCATAAATTTTTAGAATCTTATAGTAACTACTAGCTAGCCCACCCTACTCCAAAATCCTGACTCTGTAGATGGCGATACCATCTATATTCCTAATCCCTTGGTTATATTGGCTGAAATCGATATCGAAATTTCATAGATTAATTCAAAGCCTGATCCCTAGGTTATTTAATGAAGATGCATCTCATGAGGCACGTGGATACCATATATTCATGATCAAATATTATTTGTTTCTGCTGTGGAGGATAACAATAGCTACTATTAAAGTGTAGGTGAATTTTTCCTATGTATAGAAGAGTTAATACTTAATAGGTGCAAAACGAGTTAAATGACTCAGAGTGAAAATAATTATGTTCTAGAAAGTGAGGAAAAGTAAAAGCAATTAGGACCTTATTTATGATGTTATATCATCACATTAACAGCACCTGGTTTGGTGAAGCAAAAAAACCTTGTAAACCAGTACCGAATGAGGAATTGATAGACCAGCTCGTAATCCTTGCCAATCATCCCCCAAGTTTATAATCAATCTAGGATCTAAGCAAGTCAATTTGTTGTTAGTGATTTATTTAAGTGTTCCGTAGTAGGCAATGGCCATGACTAAGACTAATTTTTTCGCGTGTGATACTTTTTTTGTTTCTTTTCTTATAATCGCTAATTTTTAATTAAATAATACACTGAATTATCTATAACATTTTATACATTAATCATAGTTCGTTTTTATGGAGTTAATACCATGAAGTCTTCAAGGTTTTTTTTCCCAAGTTACTTCCCTCTCAACACCTCCCATCATACTTAAGAGTGACATGCAAAACATGTGAATATTTGACACAATTTTTTCCCTCAAACAAAAAGGAAATTACATCTCTTTCGTTTCTAAAAAGACAAAATTTTATCAAGTGCCTCTCTCATTGCCAACTTAACCCAAACTTGGGGAACACTACCGCCCCTTTTTCGTGCAGGCAAAGGAAGGGCAACGAAGGCTCGAATGAGGGTAGGAGGCAGATATGGTTGAGGATAGGTGAGGGGGAATGGGAATGATTAGAATTAGGGTTTGGTTAGAAAGAAAGAAGAAGATGATTGTTTATGTAAATATTAGGATTAGGGTTACGTAATTATAAAGGAAGAAGATTATTACTCTTTAGTTAAATTTTGATTATGATTAGGGTTAGTAATAAATGTGGAAGATGCTTTAAGTAATTTTTAATATATTATGGGAGTATTATGGGTCTTTTTAAGTTTTAAGTTTTAAGTTAGGTCTAATAAAGAGTGATAGTGCAAGGTATGTAAGTGAATAAATATAGTCCAGGGCATTTAGTTGATAAAATAATAGAACAGGGTACCAAAGTGAAAAAAAATGTGCTAGTTAACGGTGTTTAAATAAAAATTAGAATTCTTATTTTAGTTATTATCAGTATTAGTAAATGAGATAGAACTAGGGACAGTCTTAGAGGAACTTGGGATAAGGTTGTAAAGAACGATGTTGTATAATTTGCTAATGTCCTCTAATAGAACTGAATGAAGAACATGATTAAAATAGCCAACGTCAAACTTGTTGGGAATCCAGTCCTAATTGGATTCAGAGAGCAGTCTGATAGGATATTTTAGGTATAATAGGATTCCTATTTAGGGTTTTCTATTTAGGAAATTCTATCATGACCTATTGTTGGAGTCCGGTTTGGAATAGAAGTAGTTGTTTTAGGTATAATAAGATACCTATTTTGGGGTTTTGCTATTTAGAAATTATATTACGACCTAGAATAGGATTTTCTTATCCTATATATATGGTTTAGGGTGGAGGCACAAAGATTATAGCACAAAGGTGGAGATTCAGGGTGCTAAATTCACATAAAATCTAAGAGAAAGTCTGTGCTTTGCTCTTAGGTCTCGCCATCCAAGACAGAAAGAAGAGGAGATCTGATCGAGGAGTCGTCTCCATCGTTCAAGAAAATGGCTACGGGTTTGGTGAGTGGTTTCAATTGTAATCTATTTCTTTTCTTCTTGAGCGTGGTGAGGGGGGTTAAACTATTAGGATAAATGATTTAACATTGGTTTTTGTCAATCTTATACGTCATAATAGAATTAAAATCACTCACCAAACCCGTAGCACACCAAATCACTCACCAAACCCATGACGTAGTCATCACCATATACGTTGTCTTTGATATGTGCTTGGTGTTCGTTAGATTGGTTGGTTATCTCAGGTGGATTGGCAACGCTTATGTGCGCCCAACAAGTGATATCAGAGCATGGTATTGTTCTCGAGGGAAAAGGTGCAACCATGTCTACGGAGCTGACAAACATACGTATGATCACCCTCACAAGGAAAAACTACGCAATTTGGAAGACAATGATGGAGGATCTACTTTGGTGCAATGACTTGCAGGTCCGTTGGAGGGTGACAACGCTAAGCCATTGGACAAAGCTGTTAAAGACTCGAAATGACTAGATCGGAAGGCCGTTGGATTCATCCGCTAATGGTAGGACGATTTTGTGTTTCACTACGTGTCCATGGAGAGTTCGACAAAAGCATTATGGAGAAGCTGCATTCGTTGTACGAAAGGAAGACGGCTGGCAATAAGGCATTTTATATTCGTCAACTGGAAGTACATGGAGGGTGCCCAGTGGCACAACATATTAACAAGGTTTAAGGTATCATCAATCAGCTATCAACGATGAAGATGTTGATTGATGATGAGCTTCAGGCCCTTCTGCTTTTGAGTTCTCTGTCGGAAAGCTGGGAGACGTTGTTGGCGTCGGTGAGCAACTCTGTGGTACTTGCTATTTGGGGTCTAACGCCCAGTGGCACAACATATATATATATATATATATATATATATATATATATATATATATATATATATATATATATATATATATATATATATATATATATATATATATATATATATATTTCATAACCTGGTTTTATTTCTTCATTCGTGCTTCCTTTGTGGTACTTGCTATTTGGGGTCTAACCCCACTGGTTTTGCATGGCCATGTTTAGAGCCAGCACCCAAGGATCAAGCATACTTTCCCCTGAACAATGGCACATACCAGGCGGATGGCCGTTGAAGAGAACGAGTGGGTTTCTTTCTTTCCAGATCGTTATTACGCACTTTACTTATTTTGGACGTTTAGCCACCGGCACTTGTTAGCCGTGAGATCTGGACATTTAGTTTCCTTTACAAGATTATAATTAAGCAGACTGCAGCTGATCATGATTATGTACTTTTGATACTCTGTCAGCTTTCTTATTTTGCAAAGCTGGTTTTTAGAATATCGTGGTAGGGCATTTGGGACGCCTTACTTTCTTGTCATATATGTTCTATGTTTATTGTTTTTGCTTGACTGATTGAGACAATAGATATGTTGTGTGACCCTAAGTGACTTGCTTGTAGTATGCACCCCCTTGTCTAGTTACAACCGTGACCATCGTAGGACGTTCTATACCTTGTACAGGGGAGCAGGCCATATCCATCTCCGTATTCCGGTACTGGGGCGTGACAGTGTTATTGTTGCTTCAGTAATTAGGATTATTGTGGTGCAAAGTAGTGGGGTTAGCTATGTGCTACCAACAGTCGGGTTGAGAGGCTGTTGCTAGTAGAGACAGCAGTAATAGCAAACACTAGGAGCAGCAGTAGGTAACATAGGTAAGGGATTGATGGACAACAGCAGTTGTAATATTCTTGATTGGGTAGTTGGTGTTTTGGTCTTGTATGGGTTGAACTCAGATTTAAGTATCAGTTAGAATGACTTGTAGAGTAGTGTTGTCAGTTGGGTTAGTGCAAGAGTTAGTGTAGGATAAGGTATCTAGTCATGAGGTTAAGTTAAGATAATAATTTTGAGAATAGATAAATGTATTAGAATACCTTGGTAGTAGAGTTATAGATATCAATTGTGTTGGTGGGGTATCTCAAGATACCAATGTATTAGAGTGTAGTATTAGACTTAGTTGAGGTAATGTGTTAGTGTTAAGTTGTAATCAAAATATAAGGGTAATATTGTATATGGTACTACATAACTTATAAGTTAATAATACTACTTTAACTAGTATTAGTATATTAGTTATACTTGGTTAAGATAAGTATGTATTTATAAATATTACTTAGTACTAATAACTAGTATAAGGTATGCTTAATATTGATACGTATCCTAATACCTAGTTCTAACTGGTATGGATTGTATCCTCAAGATACTAGCCTAATAACTTAGATATATGCTAGTACCACCTAGAAATAGTTAGTTTGACCAAGTTTGACTAGTTTGACCTAGAGTTGACCTAGTTTGACTGTTTTGACTTAGATTTGGCCTAATGACCTAGAAATGGACTAGTTTAACTTGTATTCATTTCAAAACCTTGTATTGATATAATATTCTATATTTAGGTCTTCGAGGCACCATTCCGGATATCTTTGATACTATTCATCAGATTTCATGTGAGTACATTTGCTGACAGTTTTTTGTTTATGATATCCTCTATGTTTCTTGTATTTAGTATAGATTTTCTTGATTTTCTGACACTTGGTTTCATGGATTGGTATTCCTGGATCCCATTATGAGATGTTATTCTTGGTAGTTTCGGGCATATTTCTTGTGTGAGCTTGTTGTTCTTGTACATATATAGACAATGATTCATGAGAAGATTAGCTCCCTTCTCATGGAATCCCGTGTCCTAGCATGTCATGGTCGGATCCACTATACCAGTCGAGGGCGGGGAGTATTTAGTGTAGATATGTGATCATACCTCCGCAACTCTTATTTTTCTTGCATAGTGTTAATCATACACCACACGTATGATTAACTAGGCCATGATTTCCGAGCAAGTTTCCAAGCCGATCACATGTTGTCACTAGTACTCACTCACTTAGATGTTTTTCTTTATTCTCTTTATGATGTTCATATCTCTTGTATGTATTTTTTACATTTTCTTATTCCTGTATATTTCTGCCATGTCCTATTCATCTTGTATATGCTCTCTATTTACTGTTACATAGTCTTTATCATTTATTGGAACTGTTGTTAGAGGTATACTTTGCTCTAATCCTGATTGGATATATTTTTTCAGATGACACTCCGGAGTGGTATTCCACTCACTACGACCTCAGGACGTAGTTGGCTTAGAGCTAGAGACTTTGGCCCAAGAGGGACTCATCTCAGTTGAGACATACGACACTTTACCTGCAGTTCAGTATATAGGTTTATATTATACTGGATTTGTCTTCAGCTTGACAGTCAGTACTCTTTTTCATTGAGACTCATTGGATATTATCTTCTGTCTTATGAGTTGTATTTTGACTCTTCAGTTCTTTATATCATATTCATGCGTTATTCCATCTTATAGTTCTGTGATTGAGTACTCATATTCCATTGGTAGCGTTATATATCTCGATGATCATTATTGTTAGATAGTATAGTTTACCCAAACAGTGTTCTACCGTCGATGTTGTGGTGTAGGCTGGACGTACCTATATTCTCGTGCCCTTATATCGGGTGTGGGTCATGACACTTCCTATGGGAAAGGAAGACTCAAGTCACAAGCGAGGACAGGGAAGAGTTCTTGGGATCTTGCGACTATGGACCGAAGGAGGGCTTCTATCACTATGGTAAAATGGGTCATACCAAGAGGAACTACATGAAGCTCAAAGCTGATATGGCCAAAGGCAAGGACAATCAAGAGGATCTCATGACTTTGGAAGATATCATCGTAGCAATTGACATAGAAAAATCTTGTGGCATGTGTCATGATGGCGATTGGGTCATGGACATAGGGGCATCATATCATGTCACTCCATATAGAAGGATCTTCATGTCATACCACGACGACCGGTTTGGACGTATGAAGATGAGAAACAAGTGTACGACTGCAGTTGTAGGCATTGGTGATGTGCATTTGACAACGGATCTTGGTGAGAAGCTCGTTCTCACAGGTGTACGACATATGTGCCGAGTTTGCGCTACAACTTTGTTTCGGTAGGAAGGTTGGCGGATGATGGCTTTCGCAGCGTATTTGGAGGACAAAGATTAGATGCTTACGAAGGGTTCCCAACAGCTAGTTCGAGGAGATTTATGTTATGGCATGTACAGGTTCAAGTCGCTGAGGTATACAGGCAGGCCACAAACATCGGATAGAGGCTTGAGTGGTGTTATATAGTAGGTGAATCATCGATAACTTTATGAGGAGGATCTTCGAGATACTTTGAGAATTACAAAAGATTCGGTTCATCGAGACAAAGCAATGGATGGTGATGAGTTAAAGATTGAGGGTTAATTTATCGATCCCATGACAGCTGGTCGGTCTCCAGGTGAGGGTTGCTCTATGGATCTGGTTTTGGTAACGGATGATTTGCCAAAGCTTTATGGAGCAACATCGGTTTTAATAGTTTGAAGCCGAGGACGAGATCAAGGTTTGTAGCATCCTCAATCTAAGGTAGATGCATCTACATTCACACAGTTCTGGAGGAGCTGTGGTTCATCGACGATATGCACAGTAAATGATGGTTTGCTCGAGGATGCATGTGTACGGAGGAGTTTCAGTAACGGATACGAAGTTGGGCAGGTTCATGAGTCCGAATCTTGAGGGAACCGTACCGTCCGCTTGGTTAGGCCAACCATGGGTAAATAAGGTCATCGGAATGATAGTACGTTTGGTGGAAGACAGAAGTCGGGGACAGAAATCTGAGACTTGCGGTGAGACTGATCGTCAGGGACTTCAGTCTTGGCTATATCATTGATATCGGCAGGATCCTAGTGGTATATGGGGTGCTACACATGGCAGTTAGCCTCGACGTGACGATTAAGGAGATGGAGACAAAGGAAGATGCAAAATAGCTCGAGGGATCGAAGATCGGTGGCATGGGGGACCAGAAACTCTGCCGCGGGGAGACATACATGGAGTCTGGTTGAGAAGTCATGGGGTTAACCCCCTCTCATCAGACTGGAGGGGGAGTAAGTTAGGTCAATCTGGATTTGCTAACAGCAAAAAGTATTAAACAGAGGCTGTTATAGAGTCTCCCAAACCTAACCATAACCCACCCGAGTGGCCAGTGGGTGGGACAGAGAAGTAGTTATTAAAACTAAGAGTAGGAAGAACACATGAGGTGTAGGATGAGTTGAGGACATCTTTTGTTAATTCAAAATTCACGAGCTTCAAATCTTCTTGTAAACTCTCCAAAGGCAGAGATGCAAGATCTTTAGTCTCTTCAATAGCAACTACAACATGATCATATTTTCTTGGTAGACTTCGAAGAATTTTTTTCAATAATCTTTTGAGTTTCTAAGATTTTTTCATTTGAACTCATTTGATTCATAATAGAGTTTGCTTTTGGAAATTATTCTTCAATCTTTTCATTATCTTTCGTTTCTAGATTCTCAAATTCAGCCCTTAGAGCTTGCAAGCGTACCGTTCTTATTTGATTTTGGCCAGAATATGTTGTCTCAAGAATTGTTCGTGCCTCCTGGAAGCTTTTTGCCTTGGATATTCTCTCATAGACTGAAATTTTAATTGCTTGATAAATTTGGAAGAGTGCATTCTTGGCTTTCTGTCTCTTATCCTTGAGTACTTTTTTTGTGCTTCGGATAGTTGATTTTTATTTGCTGCTTGCTCAACTCCTTCTTCAACGGTACTCCATAGCTTCATGAGATTAATAATGCTCCAATAATCATATTTTTCTTTATTGAAACGAGGTACAAGAGAGACAAGGTTGTTATTTGAAGTGGACCATTTTTTTTCTTTGGCTCTAATACCAATTTGTAGGGGATGAATGTAGCTTATCCGCAGGATGCGGAAGCTCTGATACCAATTTGTATGATATGGAGATAACTTATCCGCAGGATGCGGAAGCTTTGATACCAATTTATAGGAAACAAAGAAGATAACACAAGAGGAATTGATTTTATTTGGCTGAAGAAACAACTTTGTTCCCGGCCTCTCCCTACAACCATTTTCTTACATAGCTATTCATATGACTCATGATCTATCAAAAGCAATGAACATGACTTAGTATTCCTAAATGCATTCATGCATGCATGCAAAAATGAACTTAAATCTTTGGGAAAAACAAATTTGTTTTGTCTTCCAACAGGAACCACTCCGACAATGGCCGAACTTTTATGATCCAGAAGGTGTGGTACGAGTGCGTATCAAAGCATTATGACTGCATCGTCGGGTGGCTGAGTCGTAATCATGTCACTTGTCCTCTTTGTAGATGCGAGATCAACTGATGTCTTCATATCATTTTGTATATAAATATGATAGAATCTGGCCATAAAAACTTGTGTTTTTTTTAAGAGATTGTTCATCGATGGCCATTACAATTCTTCTAATTTTATCGCCATTGATATCACAAGAACTTGGTATATCATTGGTATTTACATGAATAATTTTATCTGTTAATTATGTCAAAAATTTAGGGTTTGATAATGATTATATAAATAGTTAGGGTTCTCCGACTGTCAATTTTCTTGTCATCATCATTAAACAATAATTTATAAGAGCATCTATAGTGGGATACTCCAAAGACATACTCTAAATTATTAAAAAATGTATAAATTACTGTCTTTGGAGTGTCTCCTTGACATTGACATACAATAGTACACTCAAAATTAAAATCCTCTTTTCCCTCACTCTTTTTTCTTTTTCTTTCTCCTTCCCTGTTCGGTAACATTTTTCCTCAAATTTTTTTTTTATCTTTCTTGTTTGGTTATTTTTGGTGGCCCCAGTAATTAATATAGATGAGCTAGGATACGCTCCAAATCTGGAGTCTCTCTTAACTTTCTAGTAATTTTCAAGTATAGACAAGTGCCCATTGCAACTTTCAAATACTATAAAATTTGACTAAAGTCAAAATATAGCATTGAAACTTCTTCCGCTGTGGATGCTCTAACTCTCTCTTCTCTAATTTTTTTTTTTTTTCTAATCAGTGCACATGTGTCTTTGCTAGACATTTAGTATAATACTTTGGTCCCTCGAAAACACATATACTTTGGTCCCTCGATTATAGTCAATGGGGAACTTAGCTAAGGTTGTTAAGAGCATATCGAACCCTTAATGTTGTAATGTGATGTGATTCCAAAGTGGCATGAGACCAATGTTTTAAAAATCGAACAAATGATGGAATCAAAATTTCATCAATCTGGTCAGACCGTGGTTGGACCCCGGTCGAACCAATAGAACCAATTTTTGTAATATTTTTTTGGACTTTTTGATATTACCCTCCTACTAGATGCAGGATATTGATATTACCCCCCTGTTGTTTCATAAGTTGATATTACCCCCCCTAAAAGTATCATTTTTGACTTTATAGTGACACATTTAAAATTCTTTAACGACACTTTCAGGGGGTAATATCAACTTATAAAACAGCAGGGAGGTAATATCAATATTCTGCATCTAGCAGAGGGTAATATCAAAAAACCTTTTTTTATTAATATGAAGAAAAAAAAATACTTAAAAAACTGTATAAATAATTGGTTCGTTAGTTCAGACTTTATTAATTACCATTGTGTTTCGGTGTAAATTAAAAGTACTCGCAAGCAATTGGCCCGTTAGTGCAGACTTTTCTATTGCATACAAGTGCATTGGTTAATATGAATTAATTATGTTGAATTGGTTCGATTCAGACCTACAGGTTCACGTGATTTTGGTAATTGGACCTGACTTTTTTTTCCTAAAAATTGTCAGTTCTTAAAAAATGAGGTTTAATTTGAACCAAACCAAAAACATTCACTATCCCGGTTGGACCTGATTGAACCGTCGGTCCAGTCAGGTTTAATAATATTGCATGAGACAAATAATGATGTATTTCGAAGGTGGCAAGATTATATTCACACAAGATAATAAAATAGAAAAAAAATTCTCTCCAATGCAGAAGTATTGAGAAGACAATAAAATCTACTTTTTCAATTTCCAAAACAACTTATTCCCTCATTCATTTCTTTCTAAATATTTTTTTTCATAATTGTGGATGTGGAGGTGAAGTCATTGTCAAGTGTATTGTGTAGAACTAGACAACCAACTTCACAATATTTTTTCTATGCTATGCCTTGTCAACTTCATAACTTATTTGACATTTGCTTTAGAGAATGTATTTTTAAATAAAAACTTATTATTCCTATATAGCAACAACCTTTTTTTTACAAACTCACAATAGTGTTGGAGATGCTCTAAAAAGGATGTAGTGTTTGCTAATGGTCTATAACAAAGCTAAAAATAGAAAATGATTTAATAGCCAATGTAAAATTTGTTGTGATGTAGGCTTTTTTGTCGTTGTCGCGTGGTTGACACTATTGATATCAAAATTAGTTCTGCACCTTTCCTATGAGTATAATTATTGGTGGTTTCGATAGTTTAGTTGTCTCGGATCAATCGTTTCGAAAAAAATGATAAAAATAAGTGTTATAGAGGGTCGATAAGAAAATTCTTATCGACACAATTCGTTTTTGATTGTCGATACAACCAAATATTGTGTTGACACAGTTTTATCTTTTCTATTGCTCATTTTTTTTCCAAATAGCTTGATAAAGAGACTCCAAATGTCAGTATCGACAGCGGGTGGTACAAAACCTGATAGGATATAATCGATACGTATCGGTATCGATCGATACTAAAAAGTATATGTTATTGTAATAGAGTAGATGTACGATTGAGATTATATTATCTTTCGTTTTCTTGTAACTTCTCTTCTAAGCAATCCGTTGTGCTCTTCCACAAAGTTCAGATTCATTCTCTTTTTATATGTTCATACATTTATTTTAGAGTCGACGTTAGTCATATTCTATATCAGAAGGTTCATGTTTACTATAATTTTAGCAAGAGTATATGTTGCATGATATGAATTAATTATAAGTAAGGAATATGAGATATGAGATTGGACATTTTCAAACAAGAATAATAGTAGTTATCGATGTTGCACGAATATAGACACGGATAAGAATACAAGCACGATAAAAATACAGACATCATTTTGTCGTATTCGGACAACATAGAAAAGGGCATAGTGGTGACATTCAAAGCCCTTTAAGTCCGGTCTGTAATTTGGCGTTCTAGGCTTGTGTATAGTTACTTTCTTATTAGTATTGTACGTTCTTATTTAGATAAATATACTGAAATACTAATTCCATAATTTGAGATAGCGTTTGCACTTGAGATAGGCTTCCATTAATATCTACTTCTTTCTTTAATTTTATATGACCTTGTTTATCTATGATAGAATCCAATGTGTCAAAAATACGTCAAGTACTAATTCCATATTTTGAGATAGTCGTTTGCACCGACAGTTCTTGTCACGACCCGCACCTGCGATATCGGTTACGAGTGCGTGGTCAAGTCCAGCCTATACTGTCGTTGACAACGGTAGTCAGCTGTCTATGCCTCATGAATCTCTGAGTCACGTAAATCATTCACAAGTCATAGTTGTAATAACGATAAACAAATCAAACGCATCCATGATCACCATGTTCCACCATAATCATCTTTTGTACATTATACATCTCATCCCGTCCGAAAATAAATTCGGTAAATAATAAATAATGTACAGTCGTCCAACTAAATACAACAAAGAATAGTACATCAAGATATTTACACTAAGTCTCCAATAGCTCAGTTGTCTCAAGTGTCACCTCTCGAATATATGTATCAACTATCCAATTAGGACGGAGCAAAGTACATCTAAAAAATACTAGAAGTAAAATATGAAATAACGGAACATGAAACAATAAAGTACAAGTACAATCAATATGCACAAGTAAACAATCTAACATGTGATTTGAATACCTTTGTTGTGGTGGATAACTATAAATGATTTGGCGTCCCGCACGTGACTTGTGATCACTACTCTCTACAGTTTGAGAATGGGGTTATCCACATACGACTCTGGTATTCCTCTCTCGACACCAATAACGAATACAATACGAGATACAATGAACACTGCACAAGGTACAATGACACAACACGAGATAAATTAACATAGCACGCAATCCATGCATGTGTCCTACTGTCTCACGAGACATGCAATAAAACCAATATATATATTAGCAAGATGCACAATGTGTAGGAACTGATAATAAACAATAAATAATGAACTACAAGAATGGAAAGGTGAACTTGCAATGGAAAAATAATACAATAGAAATAAAAAAAATGCAATAAATCACGAAATACGAAAACGAAAGGAAACATCGTATAGGAGTACTTGCCTTTGGTCTAAAGCTGTAGTCTAGTCCACCTGGACAAAATATTATTTTATCAGATTCCATCCACTAAAAATCCATATTTTAATTCTCTAAGCCTATAATCCGATAAAATCCTTGTCTTCATTTATTTAACTCCTTGCTTCTACTCCCTTAATTCCAACAGTTTTATTAATTCTTTTAGTTAATAACCAATTCACTAATTTAATTCCTTCCATTAACTTATTAACATTAACTAAAAAAATTAACTTAATCAACAACTAATTATTAACTAATTATCATTTAACTAATTCACTAAACAATTATCACTAACTAATTAAACAATTTCTATTACTCCAACTTAACCCAAGCCCAACTGATAGGTTCTGGCCTGCTGATCTGGCCCATAAATCCGGCCCTAGTTTCAACCTAATCCAAAGTCCAATTGACTTTAAAACTAAACCATCTGAACCAATGCAATATTCTCGTCCAACTGAAATTCAAGACTCGGTTCAAACTGAAAGAACACTGTCGAGTCAACCGTGTCTTATCGGACACGAGTTTGTACTAGCACAACTCGTGTCAACGTGAGTCCCAACAAGGGACATGACATCGACACAGTTTCGTGTCCTGACCGAGAGCATCAGTATCTGTGTATAATCGAACACTACCATTAATCGAAACTGCTGATTCCGCACATAACTAATTCAAAGAACAAAGAAGGATTACCTGAGTAGCCGAGTTACAGGATTCAGAGGTCTCTACTGTATCAGATATACGCCCTCGTGTTCGATACGAGTGAAATAGTGTATCACAGTACCTCTGGAACAAACTGTCGAATACCTGGTGTGCACATTAAACCGAAAGAATTTCTAAGTTCATCTTGAATTTCATTGATCAAAAATTAAAACCAAGTGTTCAAAGAACAAGAACGGGTGAATCAATGATACAACCCCAATGTTACCACTGGCATTAGTCACTGAATAGTAAGGGCATTTGCAGTAGAAGTAATCTGTGATCTGCTACTGCAGTCAAGGATCACTGCACTGAAGGCTACTGGAGGGAAGGAGCTATGAAATTACTGGTACAGACAGTTGCACTAAGTATTAGTGCAGTATCAGAGGCAATGTGGGGAGGGCATGAGTGTAATTCAATTGTAAGTTGTCATCCTCCTATATATAAAGGAGAGTAAGGAATAGAAAAAGGTCGGTCATTTGGTTGTTTCTACTTTCCAATTTCAAATTAGTTCTGTAACTACTTTTCCCGCCAATTCAATAAAATTCATAGTTTTTCTCCCAAATCTCCAAGTTCTTACTCCCAGATATTAGTCTTTAGCTAGAATTCGAATGGATCATTCACCACCAATTGCAGGATTTGGAGGAAGAGTTCCCACCAATCAAGAATCAAGATCAAAAGAAAACAGATCCAAACTGTGGCAGACCGATTGGTGATGAAGTATAGACGAAACTTATCAAGAAACAAATCAGTTGGATCGATCCCGTGATAAATCAAGAACAGAGGTGAGTTGAATCTAAATCAACTAATTCGAAGCTTAGTTCGATCTGTTCTTGATCGATCAAGAGAAATTCGAGTTCAAACAGAAGAATCCGATCACCCGGATCGATCAATGAATCAATCGATACGAAATTAGGATCAAGAACGGATGAAGGAAAGGAAGAACTAACCGTGCTCGTCAATCCGATGTGCCTTATCGTCACCGTAGGAATCAGTGTCGTCGTCAATCACTGTTTCGTCGAGGAACGGATCGCCGCCGTAGAAGCGCACTCGAGCTCGTGGAGAAGCGGATCGAAGTCGCTGCTGTGCTTCGTCGAGATGTCGTCGGCTGGTGAACACGTCTGCCATAGATTGAGCTAGAGCTCGTGATCGAGATGGAGGCCGTTGGTCTGCGTGTCTCTGCCACACCCCATCGTCGTTCGTCGTCAACGCGTCGGTGAAGCGCGTCGGGGATGTCGGCCAACTGTTGTCGAGAAGGGGCGGAGGCACACTGTGCTTGCACTAAAAAAAAAAAATAGTAAACTTTTTTTCATATATATGCTAAGCCCAGTACAAAAAAAAAAGTAGTAATTTTTTTTTTTTATATATATGCTAGTATAGACTTATAGCCCACCAAATACTCCATAAAGCTCACCCATTATACCAATCAACAGATGTGAAGAGTGAATCATTTGAGTCCAGAGACCTCAGACCCCGACTCTCTCACTTTATGTCTCATAGTCTAGGGTTTATTATACAATGACCCGCGACCGATGACCGGAGACCCGCGAGGCCGCGACCCACGACCGAGATGCTCCGGGTGCTCCCCATCGCCGGGTGCTCCCCTTCTCCACACTCCAGCCCAACCGGCGACCGGCGATCAGGACGCTGCAAATGGACCTGATAGATTTATATGTACTATCTTCTAAAGGCTGATCTTATATATCTTTCCAGGTTGCTTGGTTGTTCAAGTAAGCTGCTCAGTTGTCACCTGAAAATGCAAATGTTCATACTTTAGTTGGTGCCTAACAACTTGGAGTGCAAAGTATTTTTTCCTCAAAGTTTTGGCTTTTATTTTCAGATTTTTGCTTCCTAGTATTCTTTTTTAAAATAAATAGTATATCTTTGGAATAGATGGAAGCAATTATATTTGGTGGAAAATTATCAATTAGTAAACATTACCAAAATGTAGGCATAAATTTACAAAAAAAATTCTATCGAATTATCGAATTTACAAAGAAAAGTCTGTCGAATTTTTGGCATAAATGTTTAGAATCTTATAGTAACTACTAGCTAGCCCACCCTACTCCAAAATCCTGGCTCTGCCCCTGCGAGAAGTTTGCCGGATCCGGAGTGCCGCCGGCCGGGAAGAAGCTTGTGTTGGTCGTCGGTGAGGTAGCTATGTGCCGGTGAGGGAAACCGCCATGGCTCTCTCAAGTTGGACTCGCGCGCGGGAAAATTCAGACATGGCTTTGTGTTCTTGAATACAAAGGAAAGGTTTTTATGTAATGAATTGGGAAGGCTTGGTCGGGTTTAGGTACGAAGGAAAAATGGGTTTCTCTGTGGCTTTGATCCACAAAGCAATGGCTAATCCATCAATAAAGGGGCCGGGTCGGGTCTAGAATAAATGGGTTTGGAAATGGGTGGTAACAGACTGCATTGTGGATTGGCTGAATGAATAAATAAAAAATGTATGAGAACTCCACCCTATTTATAGGCTACAAAAGAGTTTTCTAGGCCATAGTGAGTTAGAGAGGTAGTTACAAAGTGGTTACAAGGTAGTTGGAGGGGAGATTCTAGAAAAGGTTAGTTAGGGAGGTCTTATAATTAGCACATGTCAATTAGAAATTATCTATAATATTTAGTTTATTACTAAATAGCTATTTCTCTCTCCTTAAGTACCTTTGCTAATTGATTACTATCTAAAATTGTTTCTAAAAATTTACTTTTAGAAAATAATTTTAAGCTATTAATATTTTGAAGATAATAACAGAAACTTAATATTTATTTTAAAATAAAAAAAATACTGAAACTATTATTTGAAAACTATTTATTCTTATTTTGGAAAGAGGAAGTTATAAATCTACACACCTTACAAAAATTTCGTCCTCAAAATTTAAGGCATATAGATGGACAGGAAATGGAATGCAAGGAAAGAAAAGCAGACAAGATTAAACAACAGAAGTTTTTTCTTTCTTCTAAACTAGATCTCCTGAGCTAGAGCGTAGCCTCCATGCCACTAGTGATGCAGTACCTCTCTACTGTGATCTGGATGGTCCTCATGCTGCCTTCGGGACTGGAGTTATCCCTGGAGCTGGATGTCGATGCGCGGTAGGGCAGTCTCTAATCTGTTGTTCGTCTGATCCGCAGAACATGCAAACTCCAAGTCTCTTCCGACAAGTCTCCCAAGTGTCCCCAGACTTCCGACAATAGTTGCAAGGAAAATCCTACTGCTCCTGTCTCTGTTGCTGGTGGTGCTGAACTGGTGTTGTACGAGAATCCTGAGGTGAAGACTTTCCGAAAGTCTTCTGCTGCTTTGTCGTCCCTTGTTGTTGTCTCTATGAGCCTCTCGATCTCTCTTCTGGCGAAGGTTGGCTTCAATCTTCTATGCTATAAATAGTATATAATCATATGTATTCGCGCCATTCGCGATGACGAGGACACAAATCTCGTAGGCTAGTCCTTGGCAGAACCTCTTGGCTAGGTCCTCCGGTTCGCGAACCATACACTTGGCAAATCGGCTCAAGCGACTAAACTCGGCTGCATACTCATCCACCGAACGATTCCATTGCTCCAAATTCTGAAATTGCTTCTCCAGAATGTCCTGGGCTACAGTGGGAAAGAACTTTTGCTTGAAGAGCTATGTGAATCTCTCCCAAGTGAACCCTGCTACCTTCAGCTTAGGTTCATTCCTAAACCAAGTCCAGGCGATGTCGCGAAGTTGTAGTACTGCGGCTTCGATCTTCAAGTCTTCCGGAAGCCTAGCGACGCAAAGAAGTCGCTCTATGTTTTCTAACCATTCGTCCGCATAGATGATTCCCTCGGTGCCTGTCACATCCTAGTCCCAAAATATGTAGGACTAGGAATACGTAAGCATGCCAGCCGTATGTATATGACAACTCCAATATATGGATATCATAATACATATGTACGTTGTAATATGAATATTAACTCACATGTGGTATATATATAGTCACAAGTCACAGAAATACTAATCTCATCCACACAACAAGTCATAAAAAAGAAATAACTAAACAAGAATAATGAGTCTGAATAATCCAAAATAATAGTCGGGTGGAGACAAATCTACTACCAATGACTATATCAATACTAAAATGAGAGAGGAGGGTAAATCTCCAATATAAAATAAGATGATGATATAAAGGTATCAGCGAAGCGATCCATCGCTAGAGATAATCAAAGTTGCTCAGAAGGTAAGACCTCCTCGGAAGAGATAATTAGTAAGTCCTGATCCGTTCGCCTGCGAATAGTCAAGATCGTCTACACTTGGAAAGGGACCAGGTCCTCAGAGGGTAGTAACAAGATACATAGAAGTATGCCAATTAAATACAGTAAAATATGCATAAATAGACGAAAAATATATAAGTACGCTGTACAAGACAATCTATATGAAATGCATAATGAGGATAACTTTTCGACGTATGGGCATGGGTAGGCTACTCGATCTAATCTCATAACTCACACACACGTCAGGGACATCAGAAATCGATATACCTCCGGGGTAGCGACCAGCGCGACACCAGAAATCGACATACCTCGGGGGTAGCGACCAGCGCGATACACTACCGTAGTACGTGCTAGTTACTACGGTTTACCAGAGTGGTTATAGCCCATATGCCTACTGTTTGTCCTCCTCTCTCATGATACTAGATGTCAAGTGTGTGTCAACATATATAATATATAGTAATGACTGGAAAAAAAACACATGCAATAAATATATGGAAATATAATAAGCATGCAAAGTATTGTAAGCAATTTGGCAAAGTATCTTGTCTGGCAAAAGAGCTGCAAAGTGTAACATCCAGGAGTCAAGCACACATGATCAGAAACTACGGCCTCAGAATGAACATCTCTGGATGCTGAAATAAACATCACCAACATTCCCAGAATAAGCGAAATAGCTTAAAAATACTACCCTTTCGTCCAATTTGGACACAGGGGCAAAAAGATAATTTTGGGTCAAAGCGGGGTCCACATGTTGCCCACTTTGCACCAAAAAGTGTACCATGGGTAAAGGTCTCTAAAAGGGAAAATTATAGGTCAAACCAATTCTAAACGTCAATACGAACTCAACGGTACATCCAATTTTGGATTCCGGTGAGCCGAACACAAATTTGCCCAAAAACTCAACCGTGGGGCCCGCAAATAGGCGGCTTGGTCAACTGTCTCAGAATCGTGAAACTTGGGTCACAGGACCAGCATGATACCACGAATCTAATGGTGCAAGTTTTGTCGCATTGTGACGAGCGTATACTAAATGGTGTGGTATTTTGCAAAAGTTGCGATACGGGGTCTTTTTACGGATACAGGGTGATTCCGACGCGCACACACGTCCAAATCAGTTTTCGTAAAAGTGCACACTTCAGGACATACCATATGCACCTTTTGGTGCAATTGGTACGCGACGGGGCGATTCCGTTTGGTGGGGTGCGCTCCGTATCGCAAATTTTATCAATTTAAAAATAGGTTTTTATGAGTTTTTAACCTAATTTAATTCTGCATATAACACCAAATAAAATAATATAATTGACAGGAATTAATCTCGATTATATGGTCTTCACATAGCAAAAAGAAAATCTAAGATTGGATCTCTGTGGTGGGAGATATGAGTCCATAAAAATGGGTCATTGCAGCAGTTTTTTTGAAGTTAAAGTTGTAGTTTTTCTTCAACTTGGTCTCAATTTTCACCTAGGGTTACGCGTTGATCGGTGGAAACTAATTAACAAATTTGGAAGAGGGATAGGTCGTGAACATACCGGTGAAGACGGGATCAAATTTGGTTACGAGATGAAGCAGAAATCTATGCGTGAACATGGGTTCGTTGTAGTGATTTCCTGTGCAGTGCTCGCGGGGGCGCGGACGCTGGTCGCGACGGCGGGCAGCTGCTCCGGTCGTCGGCGCCAGGTCAAGAAGGTCGGCGGCGGTCTGGGTTGTGGATGGTAAGGGTTTAGGGTTAGGGTTTTGTAAGAGTTATATATATAGAGAGAAGGCCAGGGAGCGGGGGTTTGTATTCCGCGGGGTGGGGGGGGATTTCGGTTTACAATGGGTGCTAAGGGGTTAGTAGCGAGTTAGCGGATTTTTTAGTGGGTTATAGGATTAGCGGGTTTGGTTTGATTTGTTTATTTCTTTTCCTTTTCTTTCTTTTCTTTTCCATTCTTTTCATTTCTTTACTAAACAATCTATATATATATATATATATATATATATATATATATATATATATATATATATATATATATAATTTCCAAAAAATTATATTAGTACTAAAAAATAATCAATCATCCGTCCACAAGGTCTCCTACATAGAATAAAATAAGGTAAAATAATAGTTTTCTCCATGAATATCTAGCTAAATATTTACCTAGTAATTAAATCCAATAAATATATATTTTCTAATAACTCATAAATACTATAAATAAATTAAATGATTAATTAAATAATTTATACGGTTTTTAAAATTAGGGGTTTTATAGTACCGTTGAAGTCGCGGAGGCTGAGCTTCTTAAAGTCCAAAATATTTCCTGCCTTCACTTGGGTAGATTGTTGAGTGGTCACCTGCTCCATGGCTCTCAATGCTATCGAGTAAGCGTTCTCTACGCCCTCCGTCATGACAGCGGTTTTGCTCCCTCTGAGCCTCTATCACCCCTATGAACAACTCAAGAAATTGTGCTGCATCTAGCGGCAAGGATCCAGAAAATCAGAATGGTTGGAATGCCACCCTCAACTGGAAGAGATGGGGGAGAAAAATATTCCCAGTCTCCTTCTAGCTCGCTGGATGAGCAGAGGATGCCCCCACATAAGCCGCCACGCTGGAAGTGTGGCCTCGCTTCTCCTTTCTTCCCTTAGCCATTCTCTGAAAGGAAGAAAAGTGAACATAAGTCCAACATAGATGCAAAAAATTTAATACAAGATATGTAATAAACAATCGGCCTATGTTGTGACGAGTACCTAGTATGGCAGGCTCACAGTTGCACGACTAAACCTAGGTACCACAAAGATATCACACTACTTGCGATGACGGACATACATGGGCCACCATAAAAACTTGTCAAGATCCGCGACCACGATATCAGGTACGAGTACGTGGTAAAGTCCAGCCTACATTGTCGTTGACATCGGTATTCAGTTGTCTATGCCTCATGAATCTCCGAGTCACGTAAATCAATCATAAGTCACATCTCTAATAACGATAAAGAAATCAAACGCATCCACGATCACTATGTTCCACTAGTATGATATTCTGTATATAATACATCTCATCCCGTCCAAAAATAAATTCAGTAAATCATAAATAAAGTACAGGCATCCAACTAAATACATCAAAAAATAGTACATCAAGATATCTACACTGAGTCTCTAATAGCTCAACTGTCTCAAGTGTCACCTCCCGGATATCTGTATCAACTGTCCAGTCAGGACAGAGCAAAGTACATCTATGCAATACTAGAAGTAAAATATGAAATAACGAAACATGAAAAAATAAAGTATAAGTACAATCAATATGCACAAGTAAACAATATAACATGTAATTTGAATACCTTTGTTATGGTGGATAACTAGAAATGATCCGGCGCCCTGCACGTAACGTGTGATCGCTACTCTCCACGGTGTAAAAGTGAAGGTAGCGATTCGGAAGAAGAAAGCCCTCGACATGCTGCAAAAGTATGCTTAACGATATTAACTAGCAAGGTAAAAGATAATCATTTATTTGAAGAGGTTTCTTATAATGAATTATCTGATGATTTTAATGGTTTATTTTAAGATCACAAGAAGCTTATAGATAAGTATAAGAAAACAAAAAAAGATATTAAATCTTATCATCTTGAGAATGAAAAGCTTACTTGTCTACTAAATGAAGCTAGAGGCTATTCATCTTCTGATGATTCTGTTTATATCTCCAAACTTAATCTTAGCTTACAAGAAGCACTTGGCTGCTTTGATGAAAGTAATTAAGAAAATGCTAAACTTAAGGAGGACTTAAAATAGGAGAAGGAGAAGTACTCTAATGCATCACGTAGAATTGATGCTCTTACTACTAAATATGATGATTTATATGCCACCTCTAAAAAGTTAGAGATTAGATTGGAAAAGTAGGTCGTACAACCTACTACTCAGTCTAACACGACACACATGGCTAAACAAAAAAGCACTCACAATAAGACACCAGCAAGCAAACCAAATGTTTCACACTATCATGCATGTAGAATACAACATACTTCACATAATCATGTATTTTATTATAAATATCCACGCAAGACACGTCACACTACTTCACATACTCATGTCTACCCTTTTATGCCTAATACAAATGCCTATGCTACATGTCATTACTGTGGTTTAAAAGGACAATTTTACATCAATACAAGGCTAAAAAATTGGTTGATATGAATATGTATAAGTGGGTTCCCAAAGCTAACAAATATAGATCCAAATCTTGGATACCAAAGTTTCTTCCTAATGATAGGTAGAACGCTTTGTGTCTGAATTTAGCACCGAGAAGAATGTTGGTGGTTGCAAATCTACAAAGGTCATCTACCAAGCAATTGCACCAACATAAGTATGGTCACTTGAGCCAATTTGGTAACGTGCTAATTGATTTTTCTTAAATGGCTAAAATTGTAGAATCTAGCATATTTTTAATAAATATTTTACTACTATCTCTTATTGATATCCTTTAGTTGTTATTTATTTTTAAATCAAAATGAGATATAAGAAACTAGCATGATTAGTTTAATTCTCTTTTGATTCATGGCTAGTTATTGATTAGTTCACACTATAGAGTTATTTACTTTCTATTAGTATGACACAATTGTCTATGCATGCTTTATATATTTTAGTAAACTTTATTTGTCAAGAATTAGGATTCTAGATTTCAATGTTGTATGATATTATAATTAGAATATATACGTATTAAATCTAAGTTTTTTAAAGTTAAGATTGCTTTTGGTTATAAGACGAAATGGTCCTTCTGTCAAAAATGTGTAAATAGCCTAAGCAATACGGTACTTAAGTGTCTTCGGACCACCGCTAGCTGGGATCCGGCCCCTACAGCTAACCCAAGATGATCAACACTTTATTAAATAATGATTTGTTAAGGTCTATTTGCAATTATTTTCATAATACAACAGTGAATCTGAGCCTTACTCGTTGAATTTAAAGTTAACTTTTAGTATAGACTGTGACACTATGACTTTTAGTAAGAACTACTGGATTTTTCTAATTGTTTCAAAACTATGACACTTAGTTTTAATTTGAGTTTAGACTTTGACTAGTTAAAATGATATTATAGAGAAGTTATTTCATTGTCTCTTGCATATGACTAATATTCATTTATGCCTCTCTTGTATTATTGTTACCCAATATTTTATAGTAATTGAATGGATATGTCTGCGTCTAGATACCTTCATGATATGCAATGTAACTATTTAAGACATTGTTATGGTATACATATCATTATTCGACATAATTTCTTATGTTGATAGTCTAGATACTTACTCTTTACCACATGATCATATTATATGTTTTATACTACTTACCTTGTCTTCATGATATACACTTCATTTGCGGGGGAGCCGTAAATAATATATTTTGACAAAGGAGGAGAAATATGTCAAATATGTGCATATTCGCCAATATTGTACTACGGGGGAGCTTATGCACATGTAGAAGCTTCGGTAAAGATTTGTATCAATATCTCCTATTACGGGGGAGCTTCTTTTTTATCATATCAATGGGGGAGAAGTAAGTTTAAGTATGTAAGTATATGTTTAAGTAGTATACATATAGTAATTTGTGCTTATTGTTTTTTATATATGCATCGTGTAAACCCTCTCACCCAAAATAGGTATTTTGTGTGTATTTAATATTATTA
Organism: Iris macrosiphon; assembly: GCA_036927795.1. Taxonomy (NCBI): domain Eukaryota; kingdom Viridiplantae; phylum Streptophyta; class Magnoliopsida; order Asparagales; family Iridaceae; genus Iris; species Iris macrosiphon. Next base: position 43,997,491 of record JAYESA010000002.1, read on the forward strand.
TATTTATTATAGATTATTTTAAATATTAAATTTCTTTAGAGTATTCTCTTAGTTAATAAAACAATAAATTTTTTGATATATTTACTTATATAAATATTTATTTAGAATTATTTTTAGGCTATTTTTCTAGAATTTTTGGGTAAATAAAACATAGGAAACGTAAATTTTTAGGACTTCCATGATTTACTATGAGACCATACTTGCATATTGTTCCTACCAAATATTTATTTTAGGTTGAAATATTTAATTATATTTTTCTGTAATTTATTTAGAATCTTAAGAAATTTATTTGAATTTTTAAAATTATTTAGGATTTATTTGGATATATATAGTCTTAATATTATATAGATGCTAATTTAGTGTTAATAGATATTAATAAGATTATATATAAATTATTTGTATTATCTTTAATTCTATTTAAGATTATAAATTATTGAGATAAACTCAAACTCTATTTTAAATTAAATCAAATCCTGAGCCTACTAGGAAAGCAACTTCATGCATATCCTATCCTTATTTAAACTGATCCTAATCATATCCAAATTAGTCAATCATAGTCATATTCAATTAAGTAGTTTCCACCATTATAAATACCTATTAGACTTATGAAATAAACTCATCTTTCATATTTTTCTTCCCCAAACTCTCTTTTTCGTCAAAAAATAGTCAAAATTCGTCATAAATTCAGCCTCATTTTCTAGTAGTTATGGCGACTTAAAAAGACGATATCTCCTAGCTCCGGACTCCAAACATGTTCCAATTTTTTTTGTTAGAATCATATCAAGGTTAGTTTTCTGAATATATAAATTATTTTAATAATTTATGGACCTATTTTTTCAGAAAATTCGAAAAGTGTCAATTGTCTGAAATCAGATGCGTTTTCGTGTTTTCGAGATTTCGGGAGATCCCGAACTTGGAATTACAAGACGTTTGAAGTTTCGAAAATCTGACATGATGAACTTTCAAAAACATATTTTTCTAGAATTTAATATACAAGTTTAATCTACTTTAAAATTCGTGCAACGTAGACGTAAATAGGAAACCACCGAAAACTGTCATCTGTGCGTCCTTGTGGCCATAACTCTTTACCGACTTGTGATTTTACGAAACCGTCAATTCCGACATTCATGTAGCATTAAAATATATAGGATTACACACACAAATCCAAGATTTGAGTTGATTGACTTTTTGGTCAACGGATTATCTCGATTTGCGTACTATGGATCCCAAATCCGTAAAGTTGACTTTCTTTGGACCAAAATTAGGGTTTAACAATAAAATTAGATTATAATAAGATTAAAATACTATTTTAGGTTATTTTATTCAAAATTAAAATAGATTAAAATGGAGGAACCTATTCACCCACTTTTGTAACCTAACTTGTTTAATTTATGTGACGGGTAGATCGGACGACGCCTTAAGTTGAGACTTCATCCTTTTTCAGACCAGGCAAGATACCTTGCCAAATTTCTTATAGTACTTTGCATGCTTATCATATTTTTATATATTTATTATATATGTATTTTTTTCAGTCATAATTATATACTATATATGTTGACACACACTTGACACTATCATGGGAGGGAAGGACAATCATTAGGCGTATGGGCTACCCACTCTGGTAAATCATAGTAACTAGCACGCACGACGGTAGTTGTGTCACGTTGGTCGCTATCCTCGAGGTATGTCAATTTTTGGTGTCGCGATGGTCGCTAGCATCAAGGTATGACAGCTTCTCATGTTCATGGACGTGTATGTGAGTTATGAGAATAGATAGAGTATCCTACACCTGCCCATACGTCGAAATGGTTGTCCTCATTATGCATATTCATATAGATTGTCTAGTACAGTGTACTTATATATTTTTTGCCTATTATGCATATTTTACTGTATTCAATTGGCATACTTCTATGTATCTTTTTACGTCCCTCTGAGGACCTGGTCCCTTTCCAGGTGTAGACGATCTTAACTATTCACAGGAGCACGGATCAGAACTTGCTACTTATTTCTCTTTCGAGAAGGTCTTCTCTTCGAGCCTCATTGTCCATTATATGTACTTATTTTATTTCTCTTATATTCTAGTTTGGTAGTGAATTTGTTTCCATCCAACTACTTGTTCTTATCAAGCACCTTATACTTGATTCAGTTATATAGTTGATTGGTTATTCATTTCTATTTGATTCTGTGGATGAGATCTAGTTATGCCCTGTGACTTATGACATAAATCTATACCACTTATGAATTATTATTCATAATACAGCGTACGTATGTGTTATGGTTCCCATATATTGGAGTTGCCATATACATACGGCTGGCATACATACGTATTCCTAATCCTACATATTTTAGGACTGGGACGTAACATATTTTTGTGGTTGCCTATTCAGGTCGAGAGCATATTATCTCGGTTACTTTACTGTACCGAGCAAGTCTGTGCATAGGATTAGAGTATAGGATCTCATCCACTTATTTAATCACCTCCCTTGATTTTATTTTGCATTCTTATTTGATTGCTTGCATTGTATCTTGCTTGATCCTTTCACAACGTTAATCTTATCTTTTCTTTCATGATTGATAAGGGTCAGGAAGGTGACTTCTACTAGGTATATATACTCTATTGTTCAATAACACTATTAGTTAAATTCTTGTAAGTTGGGTAGTATGCATCATAACCAAGTATCATATTTTCACCCATTAATGAAGTATAATTGAATGACACCAACTATATGCTAGCATAAGATGATAGTGTTTATCCAGACTGTAGAACTTAGAGGCCCATACCCCCATTTGGTCGACTAGAGACTTAGACAAGAAGATAGTATGGTAACTGTAGAGGCATAACACCGGACGAGTCTTATCTTCAAACTTGAATTATTTTGTACCTTCTTTCATCATAATCCAGCGTACTTATATTTTCTGGACTACCTCGACTTATGCTGCTATTATAGCCCAGTTTTGCAAGCTTATTCTTTTATTGAGCTTGTTCATGGCATATGTGTTATTGGGGGCCACTCTAATACATTTGTCTATTTAGAATCAGTGTATTATGGTCTGATCAACCTTAGTATGCTTGGTTCGCTCTTCGCATGACTACTTTACGTGGATTAAGATATAGTTGACTCAGCATGTTAGACGAATATACTTGCCCTCTAGACATGTTCGAGCATATCGTATCGGTTACATAACTGTACTGATATGAGCATGCAAATAGGAATTTACCAAAATAAGATTTTAATCCACAACTGCCCTGACAACTCCCTTTTGAATTCTTTAATCGCTTTGAACCCCGTACTTATATTCTATCACCTCCTCCTTGAATTCTTTATTATTGTTTTTTGTCTTTCCCTATTTCAGAAAGACGAACGCTCGTGCTTGGTATAAATTTGGTACACGAAGAGTACTAGATATACTCCATTGGCCAATCATATTACTTTGTGACTATCTTTTGTAATTAAGGACATATCATATGTGATATATTTGGGGTTAAAATTTTTGAGGATTGAATAACACGATTAAATAATTTGAGAAATATTTTCTTAAATGTATAGCCTTATGTGATAGATGGATAAATTATAAGTTGGGTAGAAGTTGCATTGTCAACATGAGGTAAACAAAAATTGTGATCAAGTAAGATTAGATTAAGATATTTAAGTCATTTTAATTTTAAAATTTTTTAGAAGAATGATTAAGATGATGAGGATTTAATGAATTTTGATATCTCGATATTACGGACCAAATATTTATACTTTGAGCACATGATTTAAATTTTGAATATTGGAGATTAAATTAACGATTTAAATTTTGAGAAAAATAAATAAATCATAGAACTCTAAACATGAACATTGATGGATTGAATTTAAAATTTTATAATTTGATGATTTGAATTAAAAGTTAAATTTTGATTGTTGGATCACCTATTTGAAATGTTGATAATAAAAATTAAATTTAAAATTTGAAGAGTACAAAATTCTTAAGTTGAAATATAGGAATAAGATTTGATTAGAATTGTTTAAAATTTATAGGAGATTATGATAGTTAGAAATCGTGATGTAAAATTTGATGTGTATTATTTAAATCTTCAAGATGTCATATAGATTTAAATTAAATTTGGATGTTGATTATTTAAAAATCTAGAAGAGATTATGATAGGTTAAATTTTGATTTAAACAATGGTTATTTTAATTTTGAAGAGATTGTGATGGATTTGAATAGATTTTGTCATTTAAATTTTTGAGAAGATTGCGGTTGACTTGCCTTAGATACGAATGTGAAAGATTTAACAAATCATTCCTTATTTTTAATTTCGAGGACGAAGTTTTTGTAAGTTGGGTAGATTATAAACCTCCCCACCCAAAATAGGTATTTTTTGTATATTTTATATTATTATATTTATTATAGATTATTTTAAATATTAAATTTTTTTAGAGTATTCTCTTAGTTAATAGAACAATAAATTTTTTGATATATTTACTTATAAAATACTTATTTAGAATTATTTTTAGGCTATTTTAGATTTTTAGATATTTTTCTAGAATTTTTGGGTAATTAAAACATAGGAAACGTAAATTTTTAGGACTTCCATGATTTACTAGGAGACCATACTTGCATATTATTCCTACCAAATATTTATTTTAGGTTAAAATATTTAATTATATATTTTTGTAATTTGTTTAGAATTTTAAGAAATTTATTTGGATTTTTAAAATTATTTAGGATTTATTTGGATATATATATATAGTCTTAATATTAGATATATGCTAATTTAGTGTTAATAGATTTTAATAAGATTATATATAAATTATTTGTATTATCTTTAATTCTATTTAAGATTATAAATTATTGAGATAAACTCAAACTCTATTTTAAATTAATTCAAATCCTAAGCTTACTAGGAAAGCAACTTCATGCATATCCTATCCATATTTAAACTGATCCTAATCATATCCAAATTAGTCAATCATAGTCATATTCAATTAAGTAGTCTCCACCATTATAAATACCTATTAGACTTATGGAATAAACTCATCTTTCATATTTTTCTTCTCCAAACTCCTCTCTTTTTCGTCCAAAAACAGTCAAAATTTGTCATAAATTCAGCCTCATTTTCTAGTAGTTATGACGACTTAAAAAGACGATATCTCCTAGCTCCGTACTCCAAACACTCTCCAGTTTTTTGTTTGAACCATATCAAGGTTAGTTTTCTGAATATATAAATTATTTTAATAATTTATGAACCTATTTTTCTAGAAAATTCTAAAAGTGCCAGCTGTCTGAAATCAGATGCGTTTTCGTATTTTCGAGATTTTGGGAGATCCCGAACTTAGAATTACTAGCCGTTTGAAGTTTTAAAAATATGACATGATGAACTTTCAAAAAATTATTTTTCTAGAATTTAATATACAAGTTTAATCTACTGTAAAATTTGTGCAACGTAGACGTAAATAGAAAATCACCGAAAACTGTCATCTATGCGCCCTTGTGGCCATAACTCTTTACCGACTTGTCATTTTATGAAACCGTCAATTCCGGTATTCATGTAGCATTGAAATCTATAGGATTCTACAGACAAATCCAAAATTTGAGTTGATAGACTTTTTGGTCAACGGATCGCCTCGATTTGCGTGCCATAGATCCCAAATCCGTAAAGTTGACTTTCTTTGGACCAAAATTAGGATTTAACAATAAAATCAGATTATAATAAGATTAAAATACTATTTTAGGTTATTTTATTCATAATTAAAATAGATTAAAATGGAGGAACATATTCACCCACTTTTGTAACCTAACTTTTTTAATTTATGTGACGGGTAGATCGGACGACGCCTTGAGTTGGAACTTCATCCTTTTTCAGACCAGGCAAGATATGTCATGACCCACACCCAAAATTTGGGCATGAGTCGTGGGTACGTCCAGCCTACGCCACAGCATCGACGGTAGAACGCTGCCTAGGTCTAAATAATATACTAAACAATACTCACAACCTGTCAATGATATCAACTCCATAAGGAGGACAATATGCATATCACAATAGCTCATAATATAAACTCAATCACAACGACTATAAGAGTATAAGGCACGATAAAAGATAGAAAGAATGACATAGTTAAATACCATGTCTCAAAATAAAGATAAACCACAGTCTAGCTATCTAACATAAAGTCTCCACAAGTCTCAACATAACTAAGAATAAGTCTAAACATAAACTGAAATAAACCACAAATAAGTCTCAGTGCATGAGATAAATACTGTCTAGATAACTACAGAGAATATCTCCTCTAAAGGAATAGTCTCCTCTAAGATCTCGAGTGTGTAGTCTGCATCTATACCTGGTCCGTAATGTGTGGGACAGAAATTCTCAAGATCCTCTGAAAAAATATCCAGTCAGGATTGGAGCGAAGTACAAGCACTAACAACAGTTCCACATATATTGACAAAAACTATAACACAGTGTAAAGAAATACAAGATAGATATGAATACTGGCAATAAGAAATACTGGAATAAAGAAGTACTGGAATAAAGGAATACTAGAATAATGAAGTACTGAAGCATATGTCATCATCAATGTACATCTAGCAATGAATAGAAATACAAGTGCATGCTAGAATAATGACCTAGAATATAAGTGAGTACTAGAACAATAACTAGAACATAAGGAATGCTAGATCAATATACTAGAGATACATATCAAGAACATCTAGCTAAGTGTGTGAAACATCAGCATATCATGTGATCGACTTGGGACTGATCAGGCTTGTTACATATGATTAGCTATGATTCATGTAAGGTCAGGCTAACCATCCGGATAGCTATGATCCAAGCAATAGTCAGGCTAATCATACATAACAGGCTATGAGGCATGTAATGGTCAGGCTGCACCGACGTGAGATGTGGGTCAGCTATGATGCATGTAGAGTTGTGTATGATCACATAATCTACTAATATTTCCCCGTTTTCCCAGTTAGCACGATGGATCCCAATCATGACACCTCGTAACAGGTCTTGATGATGCCAACTCGTGTATACAACAGTGTCAGAATCATGTATGCTATACAACTAGAATTATAGAGATAATCAACATAATGAAAACTGTCAGAGAATGTACTCGCTTGTGGTCCTTAGTTGGCAATACCAATGTCCTATTTTTGGGATCTCGTCTGAATTATCCAACAGTCCTATAGACATCTATTAATAACAATATTGTATCAATCGATACACTAACATACACACCATCATAAATACCATAAACTCAGAGACTACGCTACGGGTCCTACTTGTCTAACAGGGTCAAGTGTGCGTCTAGTTGCACGGGTGTCACGTCTGCATTTGCTGTGCAAAATCAGACAGTCAATTAATACGGGGTTTGCCAGTACGTCAGTGTACATATGGCAGGCAGTCTACTAACAATTTACATGGTCATAGGTCAATGTAACTACGGGATATCCGTAATTACACTAGGGCCACCTAGTACATATATAATCATAGATAGTCTTAACTAGCATGTAACATTAATACTTATAATATATGTGTACACCAAATAAATACATATACCATATATATATATATATATATATATATACATACTAATGGAATACATATACTATACATATATACTAATTCATACACCCTCATACCAAATATACAATATGCGTATATTAAACCATAAATAAAAATACGTATGCATACTAATGAGAATTTTGCGTATGCGTGTACGTGTACATGTATGCAAGAGGGAGAAATCAAACCTGTGTACGTGAGACGAGGCATTCGTGTCGAGGTCGTCGAGAAAGGGGTGCTCGGTTTAGTCGAGCGGGTCGACTCCAGCGATCAGCGGGTTGGCAGCGGGGTACAGCTCGGGTTCACGACGGTCAACGGGTCTCCGGTCGTGCAGACGGGTCGTCGACGGGGTGGCAGCAGGTTCCGGTCGACGTGGGCTTCAGTAGCGGGCTTCTCCGGCAGAGTGCAGGTGGTCGGCTTTAGCGTCTTTTGGTCGACGAGGGCGGAGGAAGGAGAGGCGGGGTCGTCGGTAGCAGGTCACGGCGGGTTGGCGAGTGCAGCGGGAGATGGCTCCACGCGAACGGGAAGGGTGGCAGCAGATCACTGGGTGGAGGAGAACGACGGGTTGGGGCCGTTCAGGTGGTCGGTGGTCGGGGTCTGGCCCGACGAGGTTCGGTCGGGACTCCGGCGGGTAAAGGATGGGGAAGGAGATGAATAGGGAAGATGGGAAGGAAAAAATTCGGCTGTGAGTATGGTTTTTGGTTGAAGAAAAAAGAAAAAGAAAAGGAAAAAAAAGAATATTTATATATGAGTATGGTGTTGGGTTTACGTAGAAATAGGGCTTGGTCAAACCCTTGGGAAAAAGGGCTTGTCATGGAGATATTTTAAGGGCTAGGATTCACTGGATTCAAAATGAATGGCTAGGATTGCATTTGGTTCAAAGTTTGGAGGGCCATGGTTTAAGGAGGTTGATGTTGAATTACACACTCCCAAAAATTATAAAAAAATTTACATAAAGGAGAAATGGGTCTCTTCACGTGTTGTGTCCAATAAGGTGGACACCTTAATACACTTTTACATAAAAGTGCCCAACAATTGGAAAATTGCACAAAGTTAGGTTTATGGTTTAATTTAATTAAAATAAATATAATAGGTGTTCTAAAATTAATTAGAAGTACATGGGGCTAAAATTAAGTGGGACACAAGTGTCATGAATGAAGTAGACTCGGGATAGAATATTATCCTAATTTGGTTGCTCAAAATGGGTCGAGATTGTGTCTCCAATTTTGATTGGAACGCACAAGGATACTAAGTTAGATTTATATAGAATTAAAAATAGTCATTTGCGATGAATGTTGTGCGACTAAAATAAAGCACAACAAGGCATAGTTATGAGTTACACAAGGATCACAATAAAAGACTGGCACGTCTAGGACAAGGGTGTGAAATTAGTTAGAAGGCAGTGGCTAGTGTAGTGCTCTAATTATCGAAACAACGGTAAAGTACAACAATCAAATAAAATCATAGCAATTTAAATATAAATAATTATTATGCAATCATTTACACATTAAATTATAAAAAGACAAAATTACCCCTATTCTGAAATATGGTAGTGACAAGTCTACCCTCCTTAAAAGAATTTCGTCCTCAAAATTAAAAATAAACTAGCACAAGAACAACAATCGACAAAGAATTATACCTCAAGTCTCGAAGAGATACGGATACTGCTCGCGCATTTCGTCCTCTCTTTCCCAGGTTGACTCGCCTGGAGAGTGATGTCTCCATGCAACACGAACCAAGAAAATAGTCTGGTTTTGCAATACCTTCTCTCTACGATCCAAGATCTCTACGGGCTGTTCAGGATAGCTAAGCGCCGGTCCAACCTCGATCTCTGAGTGATCTAGTACGTGACTAGGATCTGCCACGTACCGTCTCAGTTACGATACGTGAAATACGTCATGCACTCCATCTAGAGCAGACGACAAGTCCAGTCTATAGGCCACTGCACCGACCCTTACAAGAATACTGAAGGGCCCGATGTATCATGGACTAAACTTTTCGTCTCTACCAAAATGAATCGTGCCCTGTGTCGGAGAAATTCGTAGGAACACCAAATCGCCAACCTAAAATAAACAATCTTAATATGCAATCTAAAACAAAATAATCACATACTAAAAAATAAACCTATACCTGAAACTCTAGGGGTCTACAGTGGCTATCGACCCCAATGTCACTGTCTGTCCTGCGCTACTCGCAGTCTGTCTCTGATAATTTTCATATTTTCTGCTGCATCCACGACCATTTCTGGTCCTAACAAAGCTCTCTCTCCAATATCATCCTAAGATAACTGTGTACGACACCTTCGTCCATATAAAGCCTCGAATGGTGACATCTCAATGCTGGCCTGGTAGCTGTTGTTGTAAGCAAATTATACTAGGTGTAGATGGTCCTCCCAAGAACCTTCGAGATCCAAAACATAAGTGCGTAGCATATCTTCAAGAGTCTAAATAGTCCTTTCAGACTGTCCGTCTGTCTGGGGGTGATATACGGTACTGAACTTGAGTTGAGTACCCAAGCTAGCCTACAGACTCCTCCAAAAGTGGGAAGTGAAACGACTATCCTGATCTGAGATAATACTCACAGGAACTCCATGTAATCTGATAATCTACCGCATGTACATCTCTGCTCGCTTCTCTGTCGATGTACCACTTTGAATGGTAAGAAGTAGGCTGATTTGGTCTACCTATCCACGATGACCCAAATTGCGTCCTTTCCTCCTGGAGAACGTGGAAGCCCTGAAACAAAGTCCATATTCACGTGGTCCCACTTCCATTCTGGAATAGGTAAATGTTGAAATAATCCTTCTGACCTCTGTCGATCTGCTTTTACCTGCTGGCATACTAAACACCGGGATACAAAGCGTGCTACCTCGCGCTTCATACCATACCACCATACGTGCTCCCTCAGATCTCGATACATCATGTTGGCACCGGGATGCATCGAGTACTGAGAGCGATGTGCCTCCTACAAAACCTCTTCACGTAGATCTCCACTCGGCACACACATTCTCATGCCATGTCGTAAAGATCCATCATCCGCAATAGTGAAGTCATCTGTCAAACCTGTCCGAACTTGTGCCCTGATACTTCTCAGAGTCTCATCATCATACTGTGCAGCTCTAATTCTGTCCATTAGCTCTGATTGTATCTGCAATCCCCATATCTGAATCTCAATACCTGGAACTAGTACTTTAATTCCCAAGCTCTCTAGATCGGCCAATAAGTGTCTATTTGTAGTCAAGTACATAGCCATCGGATACCTGCTCAAGGCATTGGCGACTACGTTAGCCTTTCCTGGGTGGTATTGTAATGAGATGTCAAAGTCTTTCATCAACTCTAACTACCTTCTTTGCCTCATATTCAGCTCCTTCTGAGTAAACACGTACTTCAAGCTCTTGTGGTCCGTGAAGATCTCCACATGCTCTCCGTACAGATAGTGCTTCCACAGTTTTAGAGCGAAGATAACTGCTGCTAACTCCAGATCATGAGTGGGATAGTTTTCTCATGAGGGCATAATTGTCTTGAAGCATAGGCAATTACTTTCCCGTGCTATTGAAGAACGCATCCCAAACCCTTTTCTGAAGCATCACTGTAGATAGTGAATCCACCTATCCCTGACGCCAATGTCAAAACTAGCGCTGTCATCAATCTCTTCTTCAGCTCATCAAATACAGCTTGACATTCTTTTGTCCAGACGAATTCCACATCTTTCTTGGTTAGCCTAGTCATCGGCTCTGCATTCTTGGAGAAGTCTTGTACGAACCTCCTGTAGTATCCTGCTAGTCCGAGAAAGCTCCTGATTTTAGCTACCGTACTGGGGGTAGCCCATGACTCCACTGCCTCTATCTTCTTTGGGTTAACTAAAATTCTGTCACCCGTCACCATGTGTCCAAGAAATTCAACCTTGTCAAGGAAGAACTCATACTTTGAAAGCTTCCCGTACAACTCTTCCTTCCTGAGAGTCTCCAAGACTATCCTCAGGTGCTCTTCATGCTCCTCTGGGGTCTTCGAGTACACAAGAATGTCGTCAATAAATACCACTACGAACTTGTCAAGGTATTGATGGAATACCTTGTTCATCAAGTTCATGAATACTCCTGGTGCATTGGTTAAACCAAACGATATTACTGTGAATTCAAGCTGGCCATATCTGGTCCAAAAAGCTATCTTCGGTATGTCTTCTCTCTTCACCTTCACCTGGTGATAGCCTGACCTCAAGTATATCTTTGAAAATACCTTCACTCCGCTCAATTGATCGAAAAGATCATCTATCCTCGGCAGCGGGTATTTGTTCTTGATAGTGAGGTTGTTCAGAGCTCTATAATCGATACACAAGCATACCGTGTCATCCTTCTTCGGTACGAACAATACCGGAGCTCCCCATGGAGATGAACTGGATCTAATAAAACCATTGTCTTGCATCTCCTCAACTTGCTTCTTCAGTTCTACCAGCTCACTGTTGTTGACTCTATAGACATGTTGCAAAATAGGCTCCGCTCCTGATATCAAGTCTATAGAGAATTCAATATCTCTATCTGGCGGCAAGCCTGGAAACTCCTCTGGAAATACATCCAGGAACTCCGCTATCAAAGGATGTGGTAACTCCTCTTCTTTCTTTCTAGCTCCGTAAAAAGTGCCTCTGCTCTGCTTTGTTGCTCCTCTGGTGTCACACCCCAGTCCCAAAAATACGTAGGACTAGGACACGTAAGCATGCCAGCCGCATGGATATGACAACTCCAATATCTGGAAACCAAATCCATACGTACGTTGTAATATGAATATCAAATCCACGATTGGTATAAAAGGTAATACAAGTCACAGGATAAAATCTAAATCTCATCCACCAAAATTAAATATAATGAAATAACCAATATCTAGGAAACTAGATCCCAATAAGAAGTATCTAAGGATGATGGTTGGATGGAAACAAATCCACTACCAACTCGAATATAAGAGCAAGCACAAAATAAGTACAACACAATCAACCAAAATATAAGTATACCAGCTATCGATCACGGCCCGAAGAGAAGACATCCACGAAGCATACACAACCATCCAAATCTGCGCTCCTGCAAATACTCAAGAACAGGTACACCTGGCAGCGGACCAGGTCCTCAGAGGGACATAACAAGATACTTAAACACATGCCAATAAAGTACTGAAATAAATATCCAAAAGGGTCGCCTATCCATCTAAGTGAATGCAGTTAAGAACAACTTTCCCCACAAGTGAGCTATCTGGCTGAAAACTGGGATTTGACATGGTTCTCTTTTGAAGATCCAGGGGCCCAAAGGCACGTCGTCTTTTGAACGGCGGAGGCCCGCCAATGTACATAATATATATATATGGGTCATCACCGCCCGTATCTCCAGTAGAGAATCCGGGTGCACAGGAAAAAGTGTAAAGGAGCTCAAATGCGGTACTTGTTGTTCTCCCCCCCCATGCTCTAAGCATGTCATGTCCATGACACAATAACACCTCTAATAACTGCCAAGTCTACTAGCATGCAAAGTTTCTAACAGCAGTTATTCCTAACGCACGGCCCATACGTACAGGAGGCCAGACCTGTCACGCAGTCCGAGATCTACATGAGACTCACACTCGTGTAATAACTGTGTCACGGCCAATGAACCTAATGATCTACATGATAATGGGGTAGTCTCATGAACAAGGTCAATACAATACATAAATAAAAACATATCGCGACGACACCGTCGCGTGCATTTTATATAACAGTGAAAATATATAAACTAAAGACAGAAAAAAAAGATGCATGCAACATATGTAATATAAATAACAGTACAATGGCAAGGTATACTTGCCTGGCAAGAAGCTGCAAAATGTCACGTCCAGATGTCCAATACACAGGACCAGAAGCTATGGCCTCAGAACAAATGTCTCCGGATGCTGAAATAGATATCACCAACATTCCCAAAATAAGCAAAATAGCTAGAAAGCACTTCCCTTTCGTCCAATTTGGACACAGGGGCAAAACCGTAATTTCGGGTCAAAGTGGGGTCCACGTGTGGCCTACTTTGCACCGAAAAGCGTGTCAGGGTCAAAGGTCTCTAAATTCGTCCAACTTAGTGTCAACAAGTCAGGAACGATGATACGAACCCAACGGAACTTCCAGAATTGGATTCCGATGAGTCGATCACAAAATCGCCCGTCAAGTGGAGCCTGTGGGGCCCACGATACGCGATTCTGTCAACGTTCTCAGAATCGGACCTAACTTGGGTCACTGGACCAGCGTATCACTGCGAGTCCGATGGCGCAAGTTTCGTCTCGATCTGACGTGTGTACACAAAGTTACAGCATGTTCCAGGACTGACGGATACGGGACATTGTCGGCGGATACGCGTTGATTCCGGTGTGCACGCACATCCAAATCAACTTCTAAGAAATCCCATACGTCCGTATCAACGTCACGCACGTTTCGGTAAAGACCGCGTGCGACCAAGTCGTCCCGTTTGGCGGGGCGTACTCAGTTCCGGGGTGAAACAGGACGTTGTTTTTCCTGTTTTTGGATCGCAGTTTGCGATCACCACAGGATGCGATGCACCGAGCGGGTTGCACGGGCACCGAGAGGGTTACACAGTCTACGCGTAGCAACTGACGGAAACTAAAATGGAGTTACGAGGCGAGAGGAAACGATACCTGAACATGGCTCCGTGAACGCTGGATTCCACGTGTCCGAGAGTCAGTTTGACGCGAGCTGAGTCCTGGTCGTGTCCGCTGTGCAGTTCGGTCACAGCACGGATGCGTCCTGGGTTGGCCGTGTCCGGGCTTCGATCAGAGAGCGGCGCTCGGGTGGCTGTCCCGTGGAGTCGGGGAGCCACAAGCCGGCGGGTCGGCGTTGCGCTGGACTCGAAGGAAGGGATCATCGTCGAGCAAAAGGGAAGACGACCGACGAGGAATCGAGGGCAGCGGGGTTGCTCGTCGACCTGCACGGAGGAGGGGGAGACGCAGCGGAGTGAGTCCGGCAGCGGCGGCATCGACCAGAGTACGGCGTTGCGGGGGAGTCGAAGCTGACTCGGCGGCGTGACTGCTCGAGGCGGGGCGTCGAGGGGCGGATGCGGGCGGAGAAACGTTCGAGCAAAGGGAGAGCGGGTCAGGCGCGGCTGTGTCGGCGCTGGACACGGTGGATGGGGGAGTCGCTGTGAAGATGGCGGCTACGGGGCTAGGGCTTAGGTCTGGCACGCACGCCAAGGAGAATAAATTTATACTGCTACAGTACTTCCGGCGACCTAGGACTGTCCATGCGAGTTTGGGTCAGGTTTGGCTCGGATCCGACCCGACCCGACCCAATAAGCTGGGTTCGGTTCAGGCAGGGTGGGTTTGTTTTGGTTTGGTCTGGTTTAACTCGGTTTAATCATTCAAATAGTTTACAGGTCCTAAAACGCGCTTCCGGAGTCCAATAAATTCGCAGAAAAATACCATGCGTCCGGTTTTTTATTTTACACCATAAAATATTATTTTCATAATATTTTAATATTATCATCATCTATTAAAAATTCACTTAATCACAAATTCCTTAGCTTCAATTTCCATAAAATACCGGATAATTGGGAAAATTAATAATAAAATATTCTGAAAAATCAGGGTGTTTATAATCTACCAAACTTATAATAATTTCGTCCTCGAAATTAAAATTAAGCCATGGTAGAAGACAAGGATGGTATAAGATTTGCATTGGTTTAAGATGCTAGGCTAGGTTTAACGGAGTGGGCTGTGTTGCACGCTGCATAATCCGAAATCATGGGAGAAATTCATATGAGCGACGAATCGGTTTCTTCCTGCGTCCTGTCAATGATGCGGACACCTAAATGCTCTTTTGCACAAAAATGCCCGACCATTGAAATGTTGCACAAGGATGGAAATGGAAGATGGCATGACTAGAATAAGATTGTGGAATTTGTAGGAAGACCAGTGACTAGTGAAGTGCTCCAATTATTGAAGCAAGGGTAAGACGCGCCAAGGGATACTATGTTGTAAAACTAATTAGGATACCGTGTTCTATTTCTAGGTGGATTTGATCTAGCCTTAGTCTCACTATCTAAGCCAAGTAGGTCAAATTCTTAGGTGAGGGGGTTCACAATTCAGCCAACTTAAGACAATGTCGTCCTCAAAATTGAAATAAGGCAGAATCTGTTAATCCTTCACATTCGTACATAAGGTACGTCAATCGCAATCTCTTCCAAAAAATTCAAATAACAAAATCTATTCAAATCTATCGCGATCACTTCAAAATTAAGATAATCATTGTTCAAATCAAAATTCAACCTATTGTAATCTCTTCTCACTTTTCCAAATCATCAATATCCAAATTTAAATTGAATCCATATAATATCTTCAAGATTTAAATAACCCATATCAAATTTTACCTCACGATCTCCAACTATCATAATCTCCTCTAGAAGTAATTCGAGTCCAATATTATTCCTATTTTCACTTATAAATTTTTGTATGCTTCAACTTTTAAATTCCAGTCATATCCTCAATATTTCAAATAGGTAGTCCAACCATCAAATTTTAAATTCTTAATTCCAATCATCAAATTAAAAAGTAATTTAAATGCGGTCCACCAATGTTCAAGTCAAAAATTCTATATTTATCCTCCCAAATTCAAATTTGATGACTCTACCTTCATTGTTCAAAATTTAAATCATGTACTTTAAGGTATAAATATTGGGTCCTCAATATCAAGATTTTAAAATTCATCGATCCTCATCATCTTAGTCATTCTTCTAAATGTTCTCAAAATTAAAATGGCTTGAACCTCTCCCAATCTAATCTTACTCGATCACAATCCAAAAGAAATTCCTCTCGAGTTGACAATGCACTGCTACCCAACTTGGATTTTACTCATCTATCACATAAGGCTATATACCTTAAGAAAATATTCCTTAATTTAATTACTCATGTCATTCAATCCTCAAAACTTCAATGCCGATTATATCTTATATGATATGTCCTTAATTACGAAAGAATAATCCTCAAGTATGTGATCGGCCTATGGGGTATATCTAGTACTCTCCGTGTATCAAACCTTATACCCAGGACGAGGTTTCGTCTTTCCGAAATAAGGGAAGACGGAAAACAATAATAAAGAGTTCAAGGGGGAGGTAATCGATTAGTAGTATGGGGGTCAAGGCGTTTAAAGAATTCAAATGGGAATTATCAAAGCAGTTGTGGATTGAAATCCTATTTTGGTAAAGCCTATCCACATGCTCGCATCGGTACAGTTATGTAACGGATACGATCCGCTCAGACATATCTAGGGGCAAGTACAGGTGTTTACTAGTCAACTATATATCTCAATCCACGTAAAGTAGTTATACGAAGGGCGAACCCCGCGCACTATGGTTGATCAGACCGTAGTACACTGATTCTGAAATGTATTAATGTATGCATCCACTAATACATATATAGTGAACAAGCTTGATGAAAGAATAAGCTTGCAAAATTAGGGTATAATAGCGGCATAAGTCAAGGTGGTACAACAATTATAAGTACGCTAGATGATAATGAAAGGAGGTACAAGTCAATTCAAGTTCACAAAAAAAAACAAAAAACAAAAAACAAAAAACAAAATAAGCAATAATAATAAAGACTCTACAAATCTCTATAGTTATCATACAACCTCCTTGTCTGTGTCGCTAGTCGATCAAATAGGGCCATGGACCTCTAAATTCTATCGTCTGAATAAACACTGTTGTCTTATGCTATCATACAATTAATGTCATTCAGTTACACTACCTTGATGGGTCAAGTGGACTATGTGATACTAGGTTGTGAGGCATACTATCCAACTTAAAAGAATTAAACTAATACTGTGACAGTCTTAAGAGGATCCTACAAAATAACCTTGCACATGTAAATAAAATAAAAACTCTTATTAGGGTATATAAGTAAAGATCTTGGTACTTATTAGGGTCTCATGTTGCATTATATAGGTAAGGGTCACATTAAGTCTTAATCATAGTGCTCATAGAACAAGTGTCAATCGTAGGGATAGAAGAGTTACTAGCCGTTAAGGGATCTAACTCGTATCGAGGTGAGGGTATAAATTACATGATTTAACACTAAGGGATAATCATCACAATATAATTGAACAACTCAACTATCAGGTTCTAGCTACAAGGTACATAATTCAAAATTCAAGATTATAATTATGACTATAGCAAACTATATATCCTATCGTAGAATACAATCACTTGGTCTATGATCAGAGGTGGCAGGTGGCACGAGTTTAAAAGATGAAAAAGAGAAAACATGATTAGTCATCGCACAAATAGCGAGCGCTAGGGTTTCAGAGGAACAAATATATGAAATTAAATGGAGGACTCTATATAGCATCATGGTTTTCCAAGGGAAAGGGGTATGCTAGTTGCTATATTTGAGGTATGATTAGGAAAATGTTCTATACATTGCTCTTGGCTTTCTAAGGCAGTGTCTGCTTATCTCAAGACAAGAATCTAAATTTATAGTTCTCCAATACTTATCTAACTGTGTAGGTTAGGTTCAGTCCTAATATTAAATTTTTGGTTTTCTATTGGTTCCTCAATACTAGGGTCAAACATTATGGTAAGACTTCTAACTAACTCTAGTAGTGTCTATACTACTCTCAAGTCTTCATAATATATCAAGGGATAATGGTAAACCAATCTAAAGGTAAGGAATTCTAGGGTTCACTAGATATTCTAAACTTAGTGGTGTGTCTATATTCTCGTTGTATTCTTAATAGGTGTGATATCCTAATTATCATCCTAATAACAGGGGTTCCTATATTCTAGCAGAAGTCTATACTCAAAGAACTATTAGGGAAGTACAGGAAACAAGCAGGATATAATTGTTCGAATAGAACAGATTAGAAGAAAGATGAGTCATAGTCAATTGTGGATGAGATCCTATACTCTAGTCCTAGGTGCAGGCTTGTCCGGTACAGTAACGTAACCGAGACAATATGCTCTCGACCTGCATGGGCCACCACAAAAATATGTCACGCCCCAGTCCTAAAAATACCTAGGACTAGGACACGTAAGCATGCCAGCCGCATGGATATGGCAACTCCAATATCTGGAAACCAAATCCATACGTACACTGTAATATGAATATCAAATCCACGAGTGGTATAAAAGGTAATACAAGTCACAGGAAAAAAATCTAAATCTCATCCACCAAAATTAAATATAATGAAATAACCAATATCTAGGGACCTAGATCCCAATAAAAAGTATCTAAGGATGATGGTTGGATGGAAACAAATCCACTACCAACTCGAATATAAGAGCAAGCACAAAATAAGTACAACACAATCAACCAAAATATAAGTATACCAGCTATCGATCACGGCCCGAAGAGAAGACATCCACAAAGCATACACAACCATCCAAATCTGCGCTCCTGTAAATACTCAAGAACAGGTACACCTGGCAGCGGACCAGGTCCTCAGAGGGACATAACAAGATACTTAAACACATGCCAATAAAGTACTGAAATAAATATCCAAAAGGGTCGCCTATCCATCTAAGTGAATGCAGTTAAGAACAACTTTCCCCACAAGTGAGCTATCTGTCTGAAAACTGGGATTTGGCATGGTTCTCTTTTGAAGATCCAGGGGCCCAAAGGCACGTCGTCTTTTGAACGGCGGAGGCCCGCCAATGTACATAATATATATATATGGGTCATCACCGCCCGTATCTCCAATGGAGAATCTGGGTGCATAGGAAAAAGTGTAAAGGAGCTCAAATGCTGTACTTGTTGTTCTTCCCACCCCATGCTCTAAGCATGTCATGTCCATGACACAATAACACCTCTAATAACTGCCAAGTCTACTAGCATGCAAAGTTTCTAACAACAGTTATTCCTAACGCACGGCCCATACGTACAGGAGGCCAGACCTGTCACGCAGTCCGAGATCTACATGAGACTCACACTCCTATAACAACTGTGTCACGGCCAATGAACCTAATGATCTACATGATAATGGGGTAGTCTCATGAACAAGGTCAATACAATACATAAATAAAAACATATCGGGACGACACCGTCGCGTGCATTTTATATAACAGTGAAAATATATGAACTAAAGACAGAAAATAAAGATGCATGCAACATATGGAATATAAATAACAGTACAATGGCAAGGTATACTTGCTTGGCAAGAAGCTGCAAAATGTCACGTCCAGATGTCCAATACACAGGACCAGAAGCTATGGCCTCAGAACAAATGTCTCCGGATGCTGAAATAGATATCATCAACATTCCCAAAATAAGTAAAATAGCTAGAAAGCACTTCCCTTTCGTCCAATTTGGACACAGGGGCAAAACCATAATTTCGGGTCAAAGTGGGGTCCACGTGTGGCCTACTTTGCACCGAAAAGCGTGTCAGGGTCAAAGGTCTCTAAATTCGTCCAGCTTAGTGTCAATAAGTCAGGAACGATGATACGAACCCAACGGAACTTCCAGAATTGGATTCCGATGAGCCGATCACAAAATTGCCCGTCAAGTGGAGCCTATAGGGCCCACGATACGCGATTCTGTCAACGTTCTCAGAATCGGACCAAACTTGGGTCACTGGACCAGCGTATCGCTGCGAGTCCGATGGCACAAGTTTCGTCTCGATCCGACGTGTGTACACAAAGTTACGACATGTTCCAGGACTGACGGATACGGGGCGTTGTCGGCGGATACGCGTTGATTCCGGTGTGCACGCACATCCAAATCAACTTCTACGAAATCCCACACGTCCGTATCAACGTCACGCACGTTTCGGTAAAGACCGCGTGCGACCAAGTCGTCCCGTTTGGCGGGGCGTACTCAGTTCCGGGGTAAAACAGGACGTTATTTTTCCTGTTTTTGGATCACAGTTTGCGATCACCACAGGACGCGATGCACCGAGCGGGTTGCACGGGCACCGAGAGGGTTACACAGTCTACGCATAGCAACTGACGGAAACTAAAATGGAGTTACGAGGCGAGAGGAAATGATACCTGAATAGGGCTCCGTGAACGCTAGATTCCACGTGTCCGAGAGTCAGTTTGACGCGAGCTGAGTCCTGGTCGTATCCGTTGTGCAGTTCGGTCACAACACGGATGCGTCCTGGGTTGGCCGTGTCCGGGCTTCTGTCAGAGAGCGGCACTCGGGTGGCTATCCCGTGGAGTCGGGGAGCCACAAGCCGGCGGGTCGGCGTTGCGCTGGACTCGGAGGAAGGGATCGTCGTCGAGCAAAAGGGAAGACGATCGACGAGGAATCGAGGACAGCGGGGTTGCTCGTCGACCTGCACGGAGGAGGGGGAGACGCAGCGGAGTGAGTCCGGCAGCGGCGGCGTCGACCAGAGTATGGCGTTGCGGGGGAGTCGAAGCTGACTCGGCGGCGTGACTGCTCGAGGCGGGGCGTCGAGGGGCGGAAGCGGGCGAAGGAACGTTCGAGCAAAGGGAGAGCGGGTCAGGCACGGCTGTGTCGGCGCTGGACACGATAGATGGGGGAGTCGCTGTGAAGATGGCGGCTACGGGGCTTGGGCTTAGGTCTGGCATGCACGCCAAGGAGAATGAATTTATACTGCTACAGTACTTCCGACGACCTAGGGCTTTCCATGCGGGTTTGGGTCGGGTTTGGCTCGGATCCGACCCGACCCGACCCAATAAGCTGGGTTCGATTCATGCAGGGTGGGTTTGTTTTGGTTTGGTCTAGTTTAACTCGGTTTAATCATTCAAATAGTTTACAGGTCCTAAAACGCGCTTCCGGAGTCCAATAAATTTGCAGAAAAATACCATGCGTCCGGTTTTCCATTTTACACCATAAAATATTATTTTCATAATATTTTAATATTATCATCATCCATTAAAAATTCACTTAATCACAAATTCCTTAGCTTCAATTTCCATAAAATACCGGATAATTGGGAAAATTAATAATAAAATATTCTGAAAAACAGGGTGTTTACATCTGGCGACCTCAAACTCTGGTTTTCCTGGCGGTCGAAATATGACTCTGCCTCCGTGACAATCTATAGAAGCATGATGTTTACTCAACCAGACCATTCCGAGTTCAATATCGTATCCCGAAAGTGGCGTGACGAGTAAACTCACGCTCAACTCTCGGCCTTCCAATGACACTCTCCGATCCTTGCAATAATCACTGACTAGGATAATGCCTCCTCCTGTCGTGATCTTGCAAGTCCTATCTAATGGTTCCATTTCTAAATGATGCTTAAGGGCATAGGATACAGATACGAAACTATAGGAAGCACCAGAATCAAATAATGCAAGTGCTGGAATAGAATCGAGAGAAACTGAACCTGAAATCACGTCTCCAGCTGGCTCGGCCTCCTCAGTCGTCATGGCGTAAGCACGTCCCTGTGGTGCTCCTCTCTGCTGGTGCTGGTGCTGAGCAAACCTCTGCTGCTGTGGTGGAAGTGGAGGTCCCCTATGCTGGCCTCCTGGTACAGTAGGTACTCTGGCTGGTCCTCTCTGAGCGGCTGCTCCACCCTGACGAGTCTGAATAGATGGGCAGTCTCTAAGCTGATGTGTTGATGATCCATAGGACAAGCAAGTACCCAATCTCTTCCTGCAGATGTCTCTAGTATTTCCCATCTTTCAGCAATACGCACACTGGAAAATAGGCTAATTTTGTCTCTATGGCTGATGCTGCTGGATGTGTCCTCGAACTGGTGCCTGGTGCTGTTGATGGTACGACCTCTGTTGTTATTGAAAGTGTGGGCGCTTGGCCGGTCCTGTATTACCACATGTTCCTCCAAAAGTATCGCGTCCTCTCTTGGGCCTGAGGTCCAAGTCATCTTCAGCAATCTGGGCATCATCAGAATACTATCAAATGTAGCAGTGCATCATCCCGAAGTACGAGACTTGATCTCTCTATTCAATCCCTTCCTGAATTTCTGTGCTCTGTCTCCTGGGTCTTGAATCATCGATGGCGCGAATCGACTCAAACGGCAAAACTCTGCGACGTATTCGTCAACTAACATGCTCCCTTAGACTAAGTCATGGAACTGACTTTCCAATGCTCCCAAAGCTACGTCAGGAAAGAACTTCTCCTTGAAGAGCTCCTTGAAGTCATCCCAAGTAAGTCCTCCGTCAGTGAGTCTCGGCTCTGTACGATACCATGTCAGCGCGATATCAAACATCTGACTGTCAGCGGCCTCGATCTGAAGAATCTCCGGAATCTACACCAAACACAAGTTCCTCTCTATATCCTCTAGCCAGTCATCAGCATAGAGTATTCCTTCAGTGCCTTTGAACTCTCGAGGTATCATCCTCTTAAAGTTTACTATAGCACCTGGCCTCTGTTGCTGCTGGCCAGGATGCTGTTGTTGTCGTGCTACTCTCTCCACAGCCTGGAGAGCCACCTAATGAGCATTCTCCATGCTCTCTCTCATCAGCTCTATCTATGCTTGGTGCACCTCTGCTTGCACCCTTTGAGCCTCAGCTAGAACATGCTGAGCTTCTGCTATCACTCTCTGGGCCTCTAACATGTCCTGGATCAGTGTGAACATCTGTGCCCCGCTAGTGGGCACACCTCCGGGAATCGGTGTCGATGGTGGTGGAAGGTTGTCCGTCACAGCTGGAGACGAGAAATCCCATTAGCTGCAGATACTCCCACATGAACAGAAGATGTAGGAGAAACTCCAGATGTTTGTTCGTCAGGTCGAAAGGTGGCAGACCTCTCTGAAGCTGCTGTTCCCAATCTCAAAGACCTAGTCTTCGACGGCATCTTAAAGACAGACCGAAAAGAATCAATTAAGGTAATAGATACGATTTTACCAAGGAAGGACAGTAAAATTCTAAAGGAAGCAATCATTCAGTATAGCATTGTAAAGATCAAAATTTTCTAGTTGTGATTGAGCATACTCTCATCCTAAATCTTATTTCCTATATCCTATCGCATGCTCGCAGTAGTACAACTAAGTTATCACACTACCACGACATCGCATAACTTGCGAAGCTAGACCTGTATGGGCCACCACTAAAAACGTGACACGACCCGCACCCAGAATTTGGGCATGAGTCGTGGGTACGTCCAGCCTACGCCGCAGCATCGCCGGTAGAACGCTGTCTAGGTCTCAATAATATACTAAACAATACTCACAACCTGTCAATGATATCAACTCCATAAGGAGGACAATATACATCTCACAATAGCTCATAATGTAAACTCAATCACAACGACTATAAGAGTATAAGGCACGATAAAAGATAGGAAGAATGATATAGTTAAATACCATGTCTCAAAATAAAGATAAACCATAGTCTAGTTGTCTAACATAAAGTCTCCATAAGTCTCAACATAACTAAGAATAAGTCTAAACATAAACTGAAATAAACCTCAAATAAGTCTCAGTGCATGAGATAAATATTGTCTAGATAACTGCAGGGAATATCTCCTCTAAAGGAATAGTCTCCTCTAAGATCTCTGGTATGTAGTCTGCATCTATACTTGTTCCCTAGTGTATGGGACAAAAATCCTCAAGATCCCGCTGCTACCAGAGCTACAGTTGGAGTCAGAACCCCAGGCAAGTATACCTTGCCAACCTTGCAGTTCTTGTTACATAATAGTTCCTTGACTTATTTATATGTTGTACATGCTTAACCTAGGACCGTGTGATATTACTTAGTGTCCGATTAATATTCGGGTGTCAACCCTGTACGCAGAGTTGTGTAATGTCACCTAGAGATGGATATCGAGACCCTATATATTCTCGTACTTGCATTATCAAGTACGTCATAACCCAGGACACCTGACACTATTCATGAGACAGAATCTTCCTGAGATATTCATGGTAATTCTGTATAGGATACATATTTATGACATATACTTTATTCATATGCTTAGATCTTATTTGACTTGCTGCATTAGATATGATCTTGCGTGTCATGGACATGAGACGTGTGATTACATGGGGTGGGGAAAGATTTACCATACAAAAGGCTGATTATATACATATATTACTTTACTGGAAGTGCCTTGGACTCTGACACAGAGCTTTGGTACCGTACTGGCCCTTCGAGAGAATACTGCTATGGGTTTCTCCAACACAGATCCTATAGTAGTCTCAGTCCGAGTATGACTAAAACTCTCATTTGCATATCACTTAGTTGGTTATATAGATTACCCTATTATTTTAATTATTGCTGCACTGCATTTATTTTGGTATGAGTTATTTTGTACCTTGCTATGTCCCCAGAGGACCTGAATCCGGATTATGTCCCCAGGATTAGCAGACGAGAACGATCCCAAGGTATACGGGACAGGAGCATTAGCAGGAGCAGGAGCAGGAACAGGAGCAGGCACTGGAGTAGTACCAGATCCAGTAGACGAGTGATCCCAGAGGATATCTCCTGAGTATATACTTTTTCCATACTCAGTATTTGCTGTTGTTATCTTAAATCTTGTATCTTGAATATTATACCAGACTTATTATCGGGTTGTTCCCCGATTTATTTACTTTTGACTTGATGATGTTTATATTTCCTTTTGTTGATATTGATGTATTCATTCTGTGGATGAGATTAGTAGACCCTTATTGTTGTACTACAGCTTAAATACATCCTGATGGGTCCATTAAATTGGGTTTGCCCATCGGTGTGTGCTGTTGGCCATCGTCACGTGGCTAGTCCCTCGATATTTTGGAACTGGGGCGTGACATGGTTTTTGTGGTGGCCCATGCAGGTCAACGACTAAATTGCTTCGGTTTCAACTTAGGGACCAAGCAAGCCTGCAATAAGAATAGGATAAGTTTTTAGGATCTCATCCACTTGCTTGAAACGTTCTTGACATCTATATCGGATTCGAATTAATTTCTTGACTTGCATCTTGCCTTGATTCCTGTGCGCCTCTTATAGTTTATTTTTGATGCAGAGTAATGGATTCACGAGCAAACGACAAAACTCCAGCAAGAACACCAATAGGTGCTGTAGCCACCTACGAAGAAGATGAAGTGACGCCCTTGAGTAGAGATCCCTCTACTCACCGAAGCAGCCAAGCAGATCAGCATGCTTCTAGATTTCGGCGTGATGACATCCCGCCGCCGCCGCAGTTCGTTCCACCAATGCCCGTACTTCCACAAGGGCAGCCAATGGACGGACAATAGATATTCCAAATGATCTACGTAATGATGCAAGCCCAGCAACAAGTCCAACACGATGCTCAGTGTTGCGAGGCAGATTACTTAAGGAACAGCCTAGTAACTGCACTGGAGCAGGCCAACCTACCAGCTCGACGGCCAACGACGGGCTCTATCACCGATTTTCGCCAGCTGAAGCCCCGTACCTTCTCAGGCAAGGAGGAGCCCACAGAAGTTCATGAGTGGCTCACCAATACTCAGCATCAATTAGAAGTAGCTGAGCTTCCACGGGAACGATGGATGACTGCCGTCAGAATGCAATTAACGGGCAACGCACATCACTGGTGGCTATCCGAGGAGAGACGGCTCGGACCAAACCGAGTCACTTGGGAGGAGTTCTCCAGACTCTTTCAGGAGATGTACATTCCAGCTATTGCTCGATCAGAACTGCGGAACAAGTTCAATCGCCTCACTCAGGATACTATGACGGTGGAAGAGTACAACACGGAATTCATTCGTCTGAGTCGCTTCGCCCCTACCTTGATCCCGACAGAAGAAGAAAAGGTTGAGAAGTTCTTTGATGGGCTAAACTTTGAACTACAAAGAATGATCGGATCTGTTGCACCTACTTCGTACACGGACGTCCTTGCTGTAGCTCGACGTATGGAGCGTGTCACCAGGCGAGAGTCCAACCTGAAGAGGCCTCTCACATCAGCACCAGCCAGAGCACCGCATGGAGAAGCTGCCAAGAAACCTCACCTGCATCAAGTACCACAGGGAGCTGTATCCAAATCCCTAACTCTTCCTACTTGTCACTACTGCGACAAGATAGGCCATGTTGATAAGGAGTGTAGACGTAAATTCGGATTATTCTTAGCTTGCGGATCCAGACAGCATACAGTGAGGGACTGCCCTGAGCGTGGAGAAGGAGCACCAAGGGCAAACCAACAAGCTCTACCAGCACCAGGAGGATATCAACCAAGGCCATCCTTGGCACCTTGAACAGCACTCTTCCAACAGGCCCAGCAACAGCAGAGGGCACCACCTCAAGGACGCGGACAAGCTTTCGCGGTGACTTTGGAGGACGCGCAGAATCATGGAGTAGCTAATACGCGTAAGTTTTTGTAGTTTTCCGTTTCTAGTATTGCTTTAGTTCGTGCCTGTTGGTTTGTGACCTCAGCCTTAATCTAGTAATTTTAAACTTGCTAATAATTGATAACCTAGTATGATAAGTGATAACCTAGTTTTTCTAAAAACTGTAGTTTTCTAGATTTTCTTTCTTCTGGAAATTTTATAACGTCCATTGCTTAGGGAAATGATTTTTCCTATGTGTTTTAAACCCTCAACCTTGACTCTTCTTAATCGTGATGTGCTTCAAACAATATTTGCAACTGTGTCATCTCTGTTGATCGGTTATTCTTTGATTGCGAGGACGCAATCCTCTTAAGGGAGGTAGATTGTAAACCCCTTGATTTTTTAGAAATTTTTAAAAATGGATTTTTACAATTTTTTTGATTTTTCTGGGATTTTTAACTAAATAAAACTAAGGTATTTTGAAATTAAATGATTTTTAAATGATGTTAAATAATATTAAAATATTTTGAAAATAATATTTTTTGGTGTAAAATAGAAAATTAGACATAGGGTAATTTTTTGGGAAATTATTGGACCCCGGAAGCATTTTTAAAAGCCCTAAAAACTAAGTTTAAAATAAACCAAAATAAACCCTAAATTAAACTCGGTTTATTTCAAAATAAACCAAACCAACCGAGCCGAACCGGACCCGGTTCAACTGAACCGAACCCAACCTTAGCGGGTCGGGTCGGATCTAAACCCGACCCGAAACCCACTAACCCGAACCCGCACTTATTCATTAGCGGATCGGATTGGATCCCCTTTCGCCCGACCCGGAACCGAACTCGACCCGGCTGTTACAGTGAATCCCAACCCCTCTTCTTCCCCGACCCTTCAGCTCGTCGCCGGCCGCCGCTTCGGGTCCCCGCCGCTCTGCCTCCCCCGCAACTGCCCCGACCCCTTGCTCCGCCTACCCGTAACCGCCGACCGCCGGTCTCCTCCCTCTCTTCCTATAAAATCTGCCCCAGCCGACCTCGACGAACCCTAGCCACCTGTCACCCCTCTCTGCCGCCCTCCAGCCAGCTGCTCCGGCGTCGACCCGAGCGTCCCCGCCTCGCCGTCCTCCGCCTACCCCCGCATCTCCGTCTCCCCGCCTCTGCCAGCCCCGAAAGCCCGCCGCAGCCGCCTCTCTCCTCCAGCAGCAGCCGAGCCCTGCACTGCCCTAGCCCCGGCCGCCCTCTCCTCACCGTCACCCTCCCGGAGCCGACGAACCCCCATAGCAGCCGTGCCCTAGCCGCCTCCGGCGAAGCCCCCGGCCGCCTCCGCCGTGTCCTCCGGCAGCAGCCGTCTCCGGCGATCGAACCCTAACCCTAGCTACAGTAACCCGGACACAGCACAGTGGACACTGTGTCGTGTCGAG
The DNA here is from genome assembly GCA_036927795.1 of Iris macrosiphon. NCBI lineage: Eukaryota > Viridiplantae > Streptophyta > Magnoliopsida > Asparagales > Iridaceae > Iris > Iris macrosiphon. Next base: position 44,025,621 of record JAYESA010000002.1, read on the forward strand.
CCGAGTCGCCTCACGGACACGAAAAATTCGGTTTCCGTGGAGCCCTGTTCAGGTACTCTTTTCTCTCTCCTCGTTGCTCCATTTTTCGTTCCGTCTGTTGTGACGCGAACCCTGCGTGACCCTCTCGATGCCCGTGCAACCCGCTCGGTGTGTCGCGTCTTGTGGTGATCGCGAACTGCGATCCAAAAATAAGAAAATTAATACCCTATTTGTTCCCTGAACTGAGTGCGTCCCGCCAAACGGGACGACTTGGTCGCGTGCGGTCTTCACCGAAAGGTGCGCGCCGTTGATACGGATGTGTAGGATTTCGCGGAAGTTGATTTGGATGTGCGTGCACACCGGAATCAACGCGTATCCGTCGACAACGCTCTGTATCGGCCCTGTTCCAGAACTCGTTGTAACTTTGTGTACACACGTCGGATCGAAACGAAACTTGCGCCATCGAACTCGTAGCAATACGCTGGTCCTGTGACCCAAGTTTGGTTCGATTCTGAGAACGTTGACAAAATCTCGTATCGTGGGCCCCACGACTCCACTTGACGGGAGATTTTGTGATCGGCTCATCGGAATCCAATTCTGGAAGTTCCGTTGGGTTCGTATCATCGTTCTGGACTTGTTGCCACTAAGTTGGACGAATTTGGAGACCATTGTTTTTGACACATTTTAGTACGAAGCGGCCCACATCTGGACCCCACTTTGACCAGAAACTGTCATTTTTGCCCTTGTGTCCAAATTGAACTCAAGGACAGGCGTTTCTAGCTATTTGATATTTTTTGAATCTGATAGTGATGTCTATTTCAGCAACCGGAGGACTACCTACAAATCCCACTGCTACCAGAGCTACAGTTGGAGTCAGAACCCCAAGCAAGTGTACCTTGCCAACCTTGCAGTTCTTGTTACATAATAGTTCCTTGACTTATTTATATGTTGTACATGCTTAACCTAGGACCGTGTGATATGACTTAGCGTCCGATTAATATTCGGGTGTCAACCCTATATGCAGAGTTGTGTAATGTCACCTAGAGATGGATACCGAGACCCTATATATTCTCGTACTTGCATTATCAAGTACGTCATAACCCAGGACACCTGACACTATTCATGAGATAGAATCTTCCTGAGATACTCATGGTGATTCTGTATAGGATACAGGTTTATGACATATACTTTATTCATATGCTTAGATCTTATTTGACTTGCTGCATTAGATATGATCTTGCGTGTCATGGACATGAGACGTGTGATTACATGGGGTGGGGAGAGATTTACTATACAAAAGGCTGATTATATACATATATTACTTTACTGGAAGTGCCTTAGACTCTGACACAGAGCTTTGGTACCATACTGGCCCTTCGAGAGAATACTGCTATGGGTTTCTCCAACACAGATCCTATAGTAGTCTCAGCCCGAGTATGACTAAAACTCTCATTTGTATATCACTTAGTTGGTTATATAGATTACCCTATTATTTCAATTATTGCTACACTGCATTTATTTTGGCATGAGTTATTTTGTACCTTGTTATGTCCCCTGAGGACCTGGATCCGGATTATGTCCCCAGGATTAGCAGACGAGAACGATTCCGAGGTATACGGGACAAGAGCATTAGCAGGAGCAGGAGTAGGAACAGGAGCAGGCACTGGAGCAGTACCAGATCCAGTAGACGAGTGATCCCAGAGGATATCTCCTGAGTATATACTTTTTCCATACTCAGTATTTGCTATTGTTATCTTAAATCTTGTATCTTGAATATTGTACCAGACTTATTATCGGGTTGTTCCCCGATTTATTTACTTTTGACTTGATGATGTTTATATTTCCTTTTGTTGATATTGATGTATTCATTTCTGTGGATGAGATTAGTAGACCCTTATTGTTGTACTACAGCTTAAGTACATCCTGATGGGTCCATTAAATTAGGTTTGTCCATCAGTGTGTGCTGCTGGCCATCGCCACGTGGCTAGTCCCTCGATATTTTGGGACTGGGGCGTGACAGTGCATGAGATAAATACTGTCTAGATAACTGCAGGGAATGTCTCCTCTAAAGGAATAGTCTCCTCTAAGATCTCTGGTATGTAGTCTGTATCTATACTTGTTCCCTAGTGTGTGGGACAGAAATCCTCAAGATCCACTTGAAAAATATCCAGTTTGGAGCGAAGTACAAGCACTAACAGCAGTTCCACATATATTGACAAAAATTATAACACAGTGTAAAGAAATACAAGATAGATATGAATACTGGCAATAAGAAATACTGGAATGAAGAAGTACTGGAATAAAAGAATACTAGAATAATGAAGTACTGGAGCATATGTCATCATCAATGTACATCTAGCAATGAATAGAAATACAAGTGCATGCTAGAATAATTAACTAGAATATAAGTGAGTACTACAACAATAACTAGAACATAAGGAATGCTAGATCAATATACTAGAGATACATGTCAAGAACATCTAGCTAAGTTTGTGAAACATCATCATATCATGTGATCGGCTTTGGAGTGATCAGGCTTGTTACATATGATTAGCTATGATTCATGTAAGGTCAGGCTAACCATCCAGATACCTATGATGTAAGCAATAGTCAGGCTAATCATACATAACAGGCTATGAGGCATGTAATGGTCAAGCTGCACCGACGTGAGGTATGGGTGAGCTATGATGCATGTAGAGTTGGGTATGATCACATTATCTACTAATATTTCTCCGTTTCCCCAGCTAGCACGATGGATCCCAATCACGACTCCTCGTGACAGGTCTCGATGATGCCAACTCGTGTATACAACAGTGTCAGAATCATGTATGCTATACAACTAGAATTATAGAGATAATCAACATAATGAAAACTGTCAGAGAATGTACTCGCCTGCAGTCCTTAGCTGTTAATACCGATATCCTGTTTCCGGGATCTCGTCTGAATTATCCAACAGTCCTATAGACATCCATTAATAACAATATTGTATCAGTCAATACACTAACATACACACCATCATAAATACCATGAACTCAGAGACTACGCTAGGGGTGCTACTTGTCTAACAGGGTCAAGTGTGCGTCTAGTTGCACGAGTGTCACGTCTGTATTTGCTGTGCAAAATTAGACAGTCAATTAATACGGGGCTTGCCAATACGTCAGTGTACATATGGCAGTCTACTAACAATTCACATGGTCACAGGTCAATGTAACTCTAATATATCCGTAATTACACTAGGGTCACCTAGTACATATATAATCATACATAGTCTTAACTAGCATGTAACATTAATACTTATAATATATGTGTACACCAAATAAATACATATACCATATATATATATGTGTGTATATATACTAATTGAATTCATATACTATATATATATATATATATATATATATATATATATACCAATTATATACATATTAAACATATACTAATAGAACACATATACTATACATATATAATAATTTATACACCCTCATACCAAATATACAATACGCGTATATTAAACCATAACTAAAAATACGTATGCATACTAATAAGAATTTCGCGTATGCGTGTACGTGTACATGTACGTAAGAGGGAGAACTTGAACATGTGTACGCGGGACAAGGCGTTCGTGTCGAGGTCGTCGAGAAGGGGGTGCTCGGTTCAGTCGAGCGGGTCGACTTCGGCGATCAGCGGGTTGGCAGCGGGGTGTTGCTCGGGTTCACGGCGGTCAGCAGGTCTTCGATCGTGCAGGCGGGTCGTCGACGGGGTGGCAGCAGGTTCCGGTCGACGTGGGCTTCAGTAGCAGGCTTCTCCGGCCGAGTACAGGTGGTCGGCTTCAGTGTCTTTTGGTCGACTAGGGCGGAGGAAGGAGAGGCGGGGTCGTCAGCAGCAGGTCACGGTGGGTTGGCGAGTGCAGCGGGAGATGGCTCCACCGAGCGGGAAGGGTGGCAGCAGATCTCTGGGCGGAGGAGAACGGCAGGTTGGGGCCGTTTAGGTGGTCGGCGGTCCGGATCTGGCCCGGCGAGGGGTTTCTCCAGCGAGGTTTGGTCGGGACTCCGGCGGGTGAAGGATGGGGAAGGAGATGAATAGGGAAGATAGGAAGGAAAAAAAGTCGGCTGTGAGTATGGTTTTTGGTTGAAGGAAAAAGAAAAGGAAAAAAGAATATATATATATATATATATATATATATATATATATATATATATATATATATATATGAGTATGGTGTTGGGTTGACCTAGAAATAGGGCTTGGTCAAACCCTTGGGAAAAAGGGCTTGTCATGGAGATATTTTAAGGGCTAGGATTCAATGGATTCAAAATGAATGGCTAGGATTGCATTTGGTTCAAAGTTTAGAGGGCCATGGTTTAAGAAGGTTAATGTTGAATTACACACTCCCAAAAATTATAGAAAAATTTACATGAAGGAGAAAAAGGTTTCTTCGCATGTTGTGTCCAACGGGATGAACACCTTAATGCACTTTTGTATAAAAGTGTCCAACAATTGGAAAATTGTACAAAGTTAGGTTTATGGTTTAATTTAATTAAAATAAATGTAATAGGTGTTCTAAAATTAATTAGAAGTACATGGGACTAAAATTAAGTGGGACACAAGTGTCATGAATGAAGTAGACTCAGGATAAAATATTATCCTAATTTGGGTTGCTCAAAATGGGTCGAGATTGTGTCTCCAATTTCGATTGGAATGCACAAGGATACTAAGTTGGATTTATATAAAATTAAAAATAGTCGTTTGCGACGAATGTTGTGCGACTAAAATGAAGCACAACAAGGCATAGTTATGAGTTACACAAGATTTATAATAAAAGACAGGCACGTCTAGGACAAGGGTGTAAAATTAGTTAGAAGGCAGTGGCTAGTGTTGTGCTCTAATTATCGAAGCAACGATAAATTGCAACAATCAAATAAAATCACAGCAATTTAAATATAAATAATTATCATGAAATCATTTACACATTAAATTATGAAAAAACAAAAATACCCCTATTCTGAAATATGGTAGTGACAAGATACCTTGCCAAATTGCTTATAGTACTTTGCATGCTTATCATATATTTATATATTCATTATATATGTGTTTTCTTTCAGTCATAATTATATACTATATATGTTGGCACACACTTGACACATAGTATCATGGGAGGAAAGGACAATCAGTAGGCGTTTGGGCTACCCACTCTGGTAAACCGTAGTAACTAGCACGCACTAAGGTAGTTGTGTCGCGCTGGTCGCTACCCTAGAGGTATATCGATTTCTGGTATCGCGATGGTCGCTACCCTCGAGGTATGATGGCTTCTGATGTTCATGGATGTGTGTGTGAGTTGTTGTGAGAATAGACAGAGTATCCTACACCTACCCATACGTCGAAATGGTTGTCCTCATTATGCATATTCATATAGATTGTCTAGTACAACGTACTTATATATTTTCTGCCTATTATGCATATTTTGCTGTATTCAATTGGCATGGTTCTATGTATCTTGTTACGTCCCTCTGAGGACCTGGTCCCTTTCCAGGTGTAGACGATCTTGACTATTCGCAGAAGCACGGATCAGAACTTGCTACTTATCTCTCTTTCAAGGAGGTCTTCTCTTCGAGCCTCATTGTTCATTAGATGTACTTATTTTGTTTCTCTTATATTATAGTTTGGTAGTGGATTTGTTTCCATCCAACTACTTGTTCTTATCATGCACCTTATACTTGATTCAGTTATATAGTTGATTGGTTATTCATTTCTATTTGATTCTATGGATAAGATCTAGTTATGCCTTGTGACTTATGACATAAATCTATACCACTTGTGAATTATTATTCATAATACAACGTACGTATGTGTTATGATTTCCATATATTGGAGTTGCCATATACATACGGCTGACATGCTTACGTATTCCTAGTCCTACATATTTTGGGACTGGGGCATGACATATTTTTGTGGTGGCCCATGCAGGTCAAGAGCATATTGTCTCGGTTACTTTACTATATCGAGCAAGCCTATGCATAGGATTAGAGTATAGGATCTCATCCACTTATTTAATCACCTCCCTTGATTTTATTTTGCATTCTTATTTGATTGCTTGTATTGCATCTTGCTTGATCCTTTCACAACGTTAATCTTATCTTTTCTTTCGTGATTGATAGGGGTTAGAAAGGTGACTTCTACTAGGTATATACAATCTATTGTTTAATAATACTATTAGTTAAATTCTTATAAGTTGGGTAGTATGCCTCATAACCTAGTATCATATTTTGAACTATTAATAAAGTATAATTGAATGACACCAACTATATGCTAGAATAAGATAATAGTGTTTATCCAGACTGTAGAACTTAGAGGCCCATACTGTCACTACCACATTCCGAAAACAGGGGTATTTTCGACTTTTTACAATATTTAATATTATGGTATTTATAATTTAGTAATTTCATGATAGTATATTTAATTTAAATGATTATGTGTGATGTGTAATTAAATATAATATTATATACAGTGTTCATTTACTTTGAGCTAGTAGACTTGACCTAGAAGCCCAGTAGATGCCACCTGTCCGAATTGTAGAATCCTGTAATTAATTATTTTATCTAGAATTTAATTCTTGGAGTTGTATTTAATTACCGCATTTTATTTAATTATTGCGCATTGCCTTTGCTTCGATATTTGGAGCGCTATCCTGACTTTTGTCTTCCAACGAATTTCACAATCTTGCCCTAGACATACCCACCTTCCATTCTGCTATTTTTGCAACTCATAATTATGCTCTCTGTGCATTATTTATAGCCGCACAAAAATCATCGCGGACGTTATTTAATAAATTCCTATTTTGTATCGTTGTGCGTTCCAATCGAAAATTGGAGGCAATCTTGACCTATTTTTCGTGCGGCCCAAATTAGGGTAATATTCTGTTCTGAGTCTTCTTTATTATTGGTATTGATGACCTGACCTGATTTTGGCCCCATGTACTCCTAAATAATTTTAGAACACGACTTGCATTTATTTCTAATTTAATTGAGGATACTATTTAAACCAATTCTGAAATTCCAATTTAATTCCAGTGCCCTGCTATTTTAGCCCACACCAAACTTACAGCGCCCCCTGACCCTACAAAACACCGGACACCGAATCGCCCGCCAAATTTTCGTCATTTCATGCGTCTGTGCAAATACCCAAAATTAAGGGGGCTAATTTGCAAATTTGCAGTTTTGGTGTAAACACCCATTTGTTTAAACCAATAAGGAATCCTTAATATTTTATCACCCTCATCCCCACATGAACATTCTTCATGTCCAATCTGGACCACTCATTTAAAGTGGGTCCATCCTCACCATTAGATTCACACACCCTCTCACCCTTTTACTATTTAATATCACATCAACCCATTTCCCTAGAAAACCCAAATCCCCAAGCAAGCCCCCACCTCCTCACAAGCCTCCATCCTCTCCAATGTAGGAAGAAATTCTTCTTCCTTTCTTCTTCTCATTTCTTCTCTTCTTCTTCCTTTTTCTTCTTCTTCTTTTATTTTTATTTGAAATTCAAATTGAAGGGAGGGGGGGGGGAACTGAAAGTTACTGTTCACCCATCCCCCTCACAACTGTTCCGGCCGAAGCATCCCCCGGTGGCCCTCTGTGCACTCCGACGGCCAAGCCCAACGCTGGCCTATAACCCCGACTCCTCTGTGCCTGGCGGCCAACCACCCGAGGCGGCCCCCTCCCTGCTCCGGCGGACTCCGCTGGCCTCCTCCAGTCCGGCTCCCATATCATCCGACCACCTCCATCAACATCACCACCACCACCGGCCTGCAAGCTCCCCTCCGTCCCGCTGTACGTCCCTCCGGCGCGGCTCCGCCATTCCCCGACCAACTCCCGTAGCCTCCTCCGCCGGATGGCCACAAACCGACGCAGCCACCTCGACCATGCAGTTCACCCGCTCGAGTCACCCTCGAGTCGAGGCCCGACTCCCTTGCTCGCATACTCCGACCGCCGCTGTGATAGCTCCAGCCGACCCTGACCATGGTTCGAGCTCCGCCGCCTCGTCCCGACGAAATCCTCCACCTACACGACATCTCCCCCGCCTGAATCGAGCATCTCCCGCCGAGTCCATCCTCCTTCCTCGGCCAGTTCGAGCCCCACTTCCCGGCCATCTCCCCTAGAAGATGTCCACCCGAACCACCACTGCTCACCCCAACCCGCTCCACCTGCTGGCCTACTCTCCGGCGACCGCTGCTCCGCACTCCGGCGGCGCTGCCCATTCCCCCTGCTGTGAGTTTCCTCCTCCCCTCTTTCTTCTTCACAATGTATGGATATATATATATATATATATATATATATATATATATATATATATATATATATATATATATATATATATATATGTATATAACTAATGTAATGTGTATATACATATATGACTAATGTATATGTATTTGTATGTATATAATTAATGTGTAGAAAAATATGTATATACGTATGAGTATAAATTCATATGCGTATATGTGTATAGTATTATTTTAAATTAATGTTTAAAACACATATGTATAGTATATATCTTGTATATGTATATACATGTATTTTGTATACATACTTAGTATATTTTTAATATATAAAATTAATGTATTAGTACTTATGATGTTTAATATACATGTAATTAGGTATTTAGTAAATGTTTTATAGTGTTTAATATGTATATATATGAAATTAATTAATGTATAAGTATATGTTCGTGTATTTCTTCCTATATATATATATGTATTCAATATATATTTTGTGTGTACGTATTAAATAATAAATATTAATATGTAAATTGGTATATATATATATATATATAACCGTATTTTGGCATAAATATATATATGTAGATTTATATTTTCGTATTGGTATATGTATGTATTTAAAATATGAATAGGTATATTATTTATTTTTATTAATAAAATTGTATAATTAAGTATGTATAATTAGTTGTACATGTATGTATATTGGGTATTTTTATATGGTATAAAATTAATTTGGTGAATTAATATTAGTATGTTTAAGAATGATGTTGACAATATGTATATGTATATTCTAAATGTACTTTTGCACATATATGATATATACGTATTTTGGTATATAAAATGTAATAGTATACGTACTATTTGGTAAAGATATATATATATATATATCTTTATTGTTCAATTAGTATATATGTGTATGTATATATGTATCCCTACTAGATAACCCTAGTTGACCCGTATCGTACCTGGCGTAGCCCCGAGTTATGTTTTGTGTTGTGTTAGTGTAGCATCTGATACAAGTATGATTTTGATATGTCATTAGGACTGTTGGTTCCTCCAGGCGACACTCTGGAACAGGACCTCGGTATTCACCAGCTAAGGACCCAAGGCGAGTACATTCTCTGATTAGTTTCTAATTTATGATATCTCCTATGTTCACTGTATCTAGTGTAAATATCCATGTTCTTGACACATTGGTTACACGGATTGGTATACACGGATCTCGTCATGAGATGTTATTCCTTATTCATGGTGTAGCTTGCACAAGACTTGTTTCCTTGATATCTTGTGCATGTACAGACACTGAGACCCGGGGAGATTTGCTACCTCCCTAGGGAATTCCGTGCCATAGCGTACCATGATTGGATCTACTATACCAGTCGGGGGTTTGGGGAGTACTTTAGTGTAGATATGTGATCATACCCAACTTTATATGCACCATAGCTCACCCCACATCTCACGTCGGGTGCGGCCTGACCATTTACATGCTCCATAGCTGTTACGTGTGATTAGCCTGACCTCTACATGCATCATAGCTAACCAACGGTTAGCCTGACCTTACATGAACCATAGCTAATCACATGTAACCAGCCTGATCAAGTTCCCAAGCCGATCACATGTTAAAGCTAGTACTCACACACTTAGTCATAGAATTCTTGCTCTTTGACATATTGTTCTTTTCCTGCATTTACTTACAGTATTTCCAGTATTTCTCTCATTGTACATTTCTCGTACCTATACATGCATCTGGTATGTTTCCATCTAGAACTGCTACATAGTTTATGTCATTTATATAGAACTGCTATTTAGAGATGTACTTTGCTCCTTCCTGACTGGAAAATATTTTTCCAGACTGTGACCTTAGTAGACTGGTTTCCGACACACTTGGGGGATTGGATGTTACTGATTGTAGGTATGATTATTGTGTCATTAGACTTGTGTTGTATTCTTTTTTTTCATATCGTGCTGTAGTTGTGATTGAGTATTTCTAGATTTATTTTATGATATCCACGTCTCCTTATGGAGTTGGATACTAGCGTGAGATTGTTTAGATAGTACTTGACCTAGACAGCGTTCTACCGCCGATGCTGCGACGTAGGCTGGACGTACCCACGCTCTCGAGCCCCTAAACCGGGTGCGGGTCGTGACACATACCCCCATTTGGTCGACTAGAGACTTAGACAAGAAGATAGTATGGCAACTGTAGAGGCACAATACCGGACGAGTCTTATCTTCAAACTTGAATTATTTTGTACCTTCTTTCATCATAATCCAGCGTACTTATATTTTCTGGACTACCTCGACTTATGTGCTATTATAGCCTAATTTTGCAAGCTTATTCTTTTATTGAGCTTGTTCATGGCATATGTGTTATTGGGGGCCACTCTAATACATTTGTCTATTTAGAATCCGTGTATTATGGTCTGATCAACCTTAGTGCCCTTGGTTCGCTCTTCGCATGACTATTTTACGTGGATTGAGATATAGTTGACTCAGCATGTTAGACGAATATACTTGCCCTCTAGACATGTTCGAGCATTTCATATTAGTTACATAACTGTACTGTTATGAGCATGCAAATAGAAATTTACCAAAATAAGATTTTAATCCACAACTGCCCTGACAACTCCCTTTTGAATTCTTTAATCGCTTTGAACCCCGTACTTGTATTCTATCACCTCCTCCTTGAATTTTTTATTATTGTTTTTCGTCTTTCCCTATTTCGGAAAGACGAACGCTCGTGCTTGGTATAAATTTGATACACGGAGAGTACTAGATATACCCTATAGGCCAATCACATTACTTTGTGACTATCTTTTGTAATTAAGGACATATCATATATGATATATTTGGTGTTAAAATTTTTGAGGATTGAATAACACGATTAAATAATTTGAGAAATATTTTATTAAATGTATAGCCTTATGTGATAGATGGATAAATTATAAGTTGGATAGAAGTTGCATTGTCAACTTGAGGTAAAAAAAAATTTGTGATCAAGTAAGATTAGATTAAGAGATTTAAGTCATTTTAATTTTAAAATTTTTTAGAAGAATGATTAAGATGATGAGGATTTAATAAATTTTGATATCTCGATATTGCGGACCAAATATTTATACTTTGAGCACATGATTTAAATTTTGAATATTGGGGATTAAATTAATAATTTAAATTTTGAGGAAAATAAATAAATCATAGAACTCTAAACATGAACATTGATGGATTGAATTCAAAATTTTACAATTTGATGATTTGAATTAAAAGTTAAATTTTGATTGTTGGATCACCTATTTGAAATGTTGATAATAGAAATTAAATTTAAAATTTGAAGAGTACAAAATTCTTAAGTTGAAATATAGGAATAAGATTTGATTAGAATTGTTTAAAATTTATAGGAGATTATGATAGTTGGAAATCGTGATGTAAAATTTGATGTGAGTTATTTAAATCTTCAAGATGACATATAAATTTGAATTAAATTTGGATGTCGATTATTTAAAAATCTAGAAGAGATTATGATAGTTAAATTTTGATTTAAACAATGGTTATTTTAATTTTGAAGAGATTGTGATGGATTTGAATACATTTTATTATTTAAATTTTTGAGAAGATTGCAGTTGACTTGCCTTAGATACGAATGTAAAATATTTAACAAATTATTCCTTATTTTTAATTTTGAGGACGAAATTTTTGTAAGTTGGGTAGATTGTAAACTCCCTCACCCAAAATAGTTATTTTGTGTGTATTTTATATTATTATATTTATTATAGATTATTTTAAATATTAAATTTTTTTAGAGTATTCTCTTAGTTAATAAAATAATAAAAAATTTGATATATTTACTTATATAAATATTTATTTAGAATTATTTTTAGGCTATTTTAGATTTTTGGAGATTTTTCTAGAATTTTTGGGTAATTAAAACATAGAAAACGTAAATTTCTAGGACTTCCATGATTTACTATGAGACCATACTTGCATATTATTCCTACCAAATATTTATTTTAGGTTAAAATATTTAATTATATTTTTCTGTAATTTATTACAATTTTAAGAAATTTATTTGGATTTTTGAAATTATTTAGGATTTATTTGGATATATATAGTCTTAATATTAGATAGATGATAATTTAGTGTTAATAGATATTAATAAAATTATATATAAATTATTTGTACTATCTTTAATTCTATTTAAGATTATAAATTATTGAGATAAACTCAAACTCTATTTTAAATTAATCTAAATTCTGAGCCTACTAGGAAAGCAACTTCATGGATATCATATTCTTATTTAAACTGATCCTAATCATATCCAAATTAGTCAATCATAGTCATATTCAATTAAGTAGTCTCCACCATTATAAATACCTATTAGACTTATAGAATAAACTATCTTTCATATTTTTCTTCCCCAAACTTCTCTCTTATTCGTCCAAAAATAGTCAAAATTCGTTATAAATTCAGCCTCATTTTCTAGTAGTCATGACGATTTAAAAAGACCATATCTCCTAGCTCCGGACTCCAAACACGCTCCGGTTTTTTTTTTAGAACCATATCATGGTTAGTTTTCTGAATATATAAATTATTTTAATAATTTATGAACCTATTTTTCCAAAAAATTCTAAAAGTGCCAGTTGTCCGAAATCAGATACATTTTCGTGTTTTCGAGATTTCGGGAGATCCCGAACTTGGAATTATGAGCCGTTTGAAGTTTCAAAAATATGACATGATGAACTTTCAAAAAATTATTTTTCCACAATTTAATATACAAGTTTAGTCTACTGTAAAATTCGTGCAACGTAGACGTAAATAGGAAACCACAAAAAACTGTCATCTGTGCGCCCTTGTGGCCATAATTCTTTACCGACTTGTGATTTTATGAAACTGTCGATTCCGACATTCATGTAGCATTGAAATCTATATGATTTCACACACAAATCTAGGATTTGAGTTGATTTACTTTTTTGTCAACGGATTGCCTCGATTTGCGTGCCATGGATCCCAAATTCGTAAAGTTGACTTTCTTTGGACCAAAATTAGGATTTAACAATAAAATCAGATTATAATAAGATTAAAATATTATTTTAGATTATTTTATTCAGAATTAAAATAGATTAAAATGGAGGAACCTATTTACCCACTTTTGTAACCTAACTTGTTTAATTTATGTGATGGGTAGATCGGACGACGCCTTGAGTTGGGACTTCATCCTTTTTCAGACCAGACAAAATTCCTTGCCAAATTGCTTATAGTACTTTGCATGCTTATCATATTTTTTTTATATTCATTATATATGTGTTTTCTTTCAGTCATAATTATATACTATATATGTTGACACATACTTGACATATAGTATCATGGGAGGGAAGGACAATCAGTAGGCGTATAGGCTACCCACTCTGGTAAACCGTAGTAACTAGCATGCACTACGGTAGTTGTGTAAACCCCCTCACCCAAAATAGATATTTTGTGTATATTTTATATTATTATAGATATTGAATTTCTTTAGAGTATTCTGTTATTTAATTAGCAAATGAATTTCTTGATATATTTACTTATATAAATATTTATTTAGAATCATTTTTAGGTTATTTTAGATTTTTGAAATTAATTAGGATTTATTTGGATATATATAGTCTTAATATTAGATAGATGCTAATTTAGTGTTAATAGATATTAATAAGATTTTATAAATTATTTGTATTATATTTAATTATATTCAAGATTATAAATTATTGAGATAGATTCAAACTCAACTTTAAATTAATTCAAATCCTGAACCTACTAGGAAAACAACTTAATGTATATCATATTCTTATTTAAATTCATCATAATCCTATCCAAATTAACCAATCATAGTTGTATTTAATTAAGTAGTCTCCACCATTATAAATACCTCATCCTTCATATTTTGCTTCCCCAAAATTCCTCTCTTTTTCGTCCAAAAAATAGCCAAAATTCGTCATAAATTCAGCCTCATTTTCTACTAGTTGTGACGAATTAAAAAGACGATATCTCCTAGCTCCGGACTCCAAACGAGGCCTAGTTTTTTTTGTTAGAACGATAATGAGGTTAGCTTTCTGATTATATAAATTATTTTTCTAAATTATTAGTATTAAATTCTGGAAAATTTGTAGAGCACAGTATGTCCGAAAATAGACGTGTTTTGATGTTTTCGCGATTCCGGGAGAACCAGGAATCAGAATCACGAAACGTTTAAAGTTTCGGAAAGCTAATATCGAGATCATCGACATATATTTTTCCCAGAATTTATTTCAAAGTATTTACATACTGTTAATTCTGTAGAACTTCTAGGTTAGAATTTAACCATCGGTGCACAATACAAAATTTGTATGTGCCATAATTCTCAAACGAATTTGAATTCGGACGAGCTGTAAATTCCAGCATGTTTTTGACGCTGAAATCTACAGGAAATAATGCATAAAAGTTGAGTTTGTGTCGGTTGACTTTTTGGTCAATAGATCGCCTCGATTTACGTGCCATGAGTCTCGAGTTGATAAAATTCAGTTTCTTTGGACAAAATTTAGGAATTAACATAAAAATCAGAATAATAAGATTAAAATAGGATTTTAGAGTAATTATTCCAGAATTAAATAAATTAAAATAAATTATCTTTTGACGTGATAAATTTGTAATACATAGGATATTGGATTTGTTCTGCGCGACTTCTGGAGCAGGTTATTGGTACATCGCAGCTTCCTTACCAGGCAAGATACCTTGCCAAATTGTTTACAGTACTTTGCATGCTATTTATATTTCTGTTTAGTCATTGCCTGTGTAGTTTCGTTCAGTTATAGTCATTGCATGTGTAGTTAGTTCAGTCATTACTATATATATTAGATATGTTGACACACACTTGACACCTAGTATCATGAGAGGACAATCATTAGGCGTATGGGCTTTTAACCACTCTGGTAAGCCGTAGTATATAGTTCGCACTACGGGCGTGTGTCGCGCTGGTCGCTACCCCAAAGGTATGTCAATTTCTGTAGAGTCGCGCTGGTCGCTACCCCAGAGGTATGTCGATTTCTGATGTCCATTGGCGTGTGTGTGAGTTGTGAGGCTTAGATCGAGTAGCCTACCCTTGCCCATACGTCGAAAATTTGTCCTCATTTGCATTCATATAGATTGTCTTGTACAGCGTACTTATTTATTTTCAAACCATATGCATGTTTACTGTATTCAAATTGGCTCGTATTTTCTGTATCTTGTTACGTCCCTCTGAGGACCTGGTCTGCTGCCAGGTGTATCTTTTCTTGAGTATTTATAGGAGCGCAGATTTGGATGGTTACATGTGATCCGAGGATGTCTTCTCTTCGAGCTGTGATGGATAGCTGGTATTCTTATATTGTGTTGTGGTGTTGTACTCATATTGTATTTGCTCTTATATTCGAGTTGGTAGTGGATTTGTTTCCATCCAACTATCATCCTTAGATACTTCTTATTGAGATCTAGTTTCATAGATACTGGTTATTTATTTCTATATGATTTTGGTGGATGAGATTTAGATTTTACCCTGTGACTTGTATTACATTTTATACCACTTGTGGATTTTATATTCATATTACAGCGTACGTATGGATTTGGTTTTCATATATTGGAGTTGCCATATCCATGCGGCTGGCATGCTTACGTGTCCTAGTCCTACGTATTTTTGGAACTAGGGCGTGACATATTTTTGTGGTGGTCCATGCAGGTCAAGAGCATATTGTCTCGGTTACATTATTGTACCGAACAAGCCTGCACCTAGGAATAGAGTACAGGATCTCATCCACAATTGACTATGATTCGCTTTCCTTCCAATCCATTCTATCTGAATAATTGCATCATGCTTGATTCCTGTACTTCCCTAATAGTTCTTTGAGAATAGCCTTCTGCTAGAATATAGAAACCCCTATTATTAGGATGATAATTATGGTAGCACACCTATTAAGAATACAACGAGAATATAGACACACCACTAAGTTTAGAATATCTAGTGAACCCTAGAATTCCTTATCTATAGATTGGTTTACTATTACCCCTTGATGTATTATGAGGACGTGAGGGTAGTATAGACGCTACTAGAGTTAGAAGTTTTACCATAATGTTTGACACCTCGTATCACATAGTCTTTTGACCTATTAATTGAAGTATAACCGAATGATATTTATCGCATGCTAGCAAAAGACGACAGTGTTTATTCAGACCATAGAATTTAGAGGTCCTTGCCCTATTTGGTCGACTAGCGATTTAGATAAGAAGGTTGTATGATAACTGTAGAGATTATAGAGTCTTTAATTATTATTGCTTATGTTGTTTTTGCTTTTGCGGACTTGAATTATTTTGTAACTTCTCACATCATAATCCAACGTTATATTTTTTGTGCTACCTTGAATTATGCTGCTATTATAGCCTTGTTTTTGCAAGCTTAATCTTATATCGAGCTTGTTCATGACATATATGTTATTGGGGCCTGATCAACCACACTAATACAAATTGTCTAATCAGAATCAGTGTATTATGGTCTAGCTAGCCATAATGCGCTTAATTTGCCCTTCGCAATAGTATTTTACGTGGATTGAGATGTATAGTTGACCAGTAGACAAATATACTTACCCTCTAGATACGACAAAGCATATCATATCAAGTACATAACTGCACCGATGTGAGCATGCGAATAGGAAATTACCAAATTAAGATTTCAATCCACAACTGTCTTGACAATTCCTATTTGAATTCTTTAAACGCTTTGATTCCCATACTTCCATTCTATTACCCCTCCTTGAACTCTTTTCCATTGCTTTCTGTCTTCCCTTGTTTCGGAAAGATGAAATCTCGTGCTTGGAAATAAGTGATACACAGATAGTACAAGATATACCCCATAGGCCAATCACATTATTTGGTCACTATCTTTCATAATTGATTAAGGGCATATCACATATGATATAATTGATGTTAAAGTTTTGAGGATTAAATGACATGAGAAAATAAATTGAAGAATATTTTTCTTAAATGTAAGAGCCTTATGTGATAGATGGGTAAATTCTAAGTTGGGTAGAAATTGCATTATTAAACTTGAGGAGAATTCTTTTAGATTGTGATCAAGTATGATTAGATTGAGAGATTAAGTCCTTTTAAATGTGGAGAATTTTAAAAGAAGGATTAAGATAATGAGGATTTAACGAATTTTAAAATCTTGATATTGCGAACCAAATATTTATACTTTGAGCACATGATTTAAATTTTGAATATTGAAGGATGAATCATCGATTTAAATTTTGAGGATAAATATAGAATTTTAGACTTGAACAATTGGAAAATTAGATTCAAATTTTACAATTTGATGATTTGAATTAAAAGTTCAATTTTGATTATTGGGTCACCTATTTGAAATATTGAGGATGTAAATTGAGTTTAAATATTTGAAGAGTACAAAAATCTTAGGTTGAGAATAGGAATAAGATTTGATTAGAATTGTTTATTGTTCAAAGTCTAGAGGAGATTATGATAGTTGGAAATTGTGATATAATTTTGATGTGGGATGTCATATAGACTTGAGTTAGATTTGGATGTTGATTATTTAAAAATCGAGAAGAGATTACGACAGGTTGAATTTTGATTTAAACAGTGGTTATCTTAATTTTGAAGTGATCGCGATAGATTTGAATAGATTTTGTTATTTAAATTTTTGGAAGAGATTGCGATTGACGTACCTTATGTACGAATGTGAAGGATTTAACAAATTATGCCTTATTTTAATTTCGAGGACGAAATTGTTGTAAGTTGGGTAGATTGTAAACCCCCTCACCCAAAATAGATATTTTGTGTATATTTTATATTATTATAGATATTGAATTTCTTTAGAGTATTCTGTTATTTAATTAGCAAATGAATTTCTTGATATATTTACTTATATAAATATTTATTTAGAATTATTTTTAGGTTATTTTAGATTTTTGAAATTAATTAGGATTTATTTGGATATATATAGTCTTAATATTAGATAGATGCTAATTTAGTGTTAATAGATATTAATAAGATTTTATAAATTATTTGTATTATATTTAATTATATTCAAGATTATAAATTATTGAGATAGATTCAAACTCTACTTTAAATTAATTCAAATCCTGAACCTACTAGGAAAGCAACTTAATGTATATCATATCCTTATTTAAATTCATCATAATCCTATCCAAATTAACCAATCCTAGTTGTATTTAATTAAGTAGTCTCCACTATTATAAATACCTCATCCTTCATATTTTTCTTTCCCAAAATTTCTCTCTTTTTCGTCCAAAAAATAGCCAAAATTTGTCATAAATTCAGCCTCATTTTCTACTAGTTATGATGAATTAAAAAGACGATATCTCCTATCTCCGGACTCCAAAAAAGGCCTAGTTTTTTTTGTTAGAACGATAATGAGGTTAGCTTTCTGATTATATAAATTGTTTTTCTAAATTATTAGTATTAAATTCTGGAAAATTTGTAGAGTACAGCATGTCCGAAAATAGACGTGTTTTGATGTTTTCGTGATTCCGGGAGAACCAGGAATCCGAATCACGAACCGTTTAAAGTTTCGGAAAGCTAATGTCGAGATCATCGACATATATTTTTCCCAGAATTTATTTCAAAGTATTTACATACTGTTAATTCTGTAGAACTTCTAGGTTAGGATTTAACCATCGGTGCACAATACAAAATTTGTATGTGCCATAATTCCCAAACGAATTTGAATTCGGACGAGCTGTAAATTCCAGCATATTTTTGACGCTGAAATCTATAGGAAATAATGCATAAAAGTTGAGTTTGTGTCGGTTGACTTTTTGGTCAACAGATCGCCTCGATTTGCGTGCCATGAGTCTCGAGTTGATAAAATTTAGTTTCTTTGGACAAAATTTAAGAATTAACATAAAAATCAGAATAATAAGATTAAAATAGGATTTTAGAGTAATTCTTCCAGAATTAAATAAATTAAAATAAATTATCTTTTGACGTGATAAATTTGTAATACATAGGATATTGGATTTGTTCTGCGCGACTTCTGGAGCAGGTTATTGGTACATCGCAGCTTCCTTACCAGGCAAGATACCTTGCCAAATTGTTTACAGTACTTTGCATGCTATTTATATTTCTGTTTAGTCATTGCCTGTGTAGTTTCGTTCAGTTATAGTCATTGCATGTGTAGTTAGTTCAGTCATTACTATATATATTAGATATGTTGACACACACTTGACACCTAGTATCATGAGAGGACAATCATTAGGCGTATGGGCTTTTAACCACTCTGGTAAACCGTAGTATATAGTTCGCACTACGGGCGTGTGTCGCGCTGGTCGCTACCCCAGAGGTATGTCGATTTCTGTAGAGTCGCGCTGGTCGCTACCCCAGAGGTATGTCGATTTCTGATGTCCATTGGCGTGTGCGTGAGTTGTGAGGCTTAGATCGAGTAGCCTATCCTTGCCCATACGTCGAAAATTTGTCCTCATTTGCATTCATATAGATTGTCTTGTACAGCGTACTTATTTATTTTCAAACCATATGCATGTTTACTGTATTCAAATTGGCTCGTATTTTCTGTATCTTGTTATGTCCCTCTGAGGACCTGGTCCGCTGCCAGGTGTATCTTTTCTTGAGTATTTGCAGGAGCGCAGATTTGGATGGTTACATGTGATCCGAGGATGTCTTCTCTTCGAGCTGTGATGGATAGCTGGTATTCTTATATTGTGTTGTGGTGTTGTACTCATATTGTATTTGCTCTTATATTCGAGTTGGTAGTGGATTTGTTTCCATCCAACTATCATCCTTAGATACTTCTTATTGAGATCTAGTTTCATAGATACTGGTTATTTATTTCTATATGATTTTGGTGGATGAGATTTAGATTTTACCCTGTGACTTGTATTACATTTTATACCACTTGTGGATTTTATATTCATATTACATCGTACGTATGGATTTGGTTTTCATATATTGGAGTTGCCATATCCATACGGCTGGCATGCTTACGTGTCCTAGTCCTACGTATTTTTGGGACTGGGGCGTGACAAGTTGTGTTGCGCTGGTCGCTACCCTCGAGGTATGTCGATTTTTGGTGTCACGATGGTCGCTACCCTCAAGGTATGACGGCTTCTGATGTTCATGGACGTGTGTGTGAGTTGTGAGAATAGATAGAGTATCCTACACCTATCCATACGTCGAAATGGTTGTCCTCATTATGCATATTCATATAGATTGTCTAGTACATCGTACTTATATATTTTCTACCAATTATGCATGTTTTACTGTATTCAATTGGCATGCTTCTATGTATCTTATCTCTGAGGACCTGGTCCCTTTCCGGGTGTAGACGATCTTGACTATTCGCAGGAGCACAGATCAGAACTTGCTACTTATCTCTCTTTCGAGGAGGTCTTCTCTTCGAGCCTCATTGTTCATTAGATGTACTTATTTTGTTTCTCTTATATTCTAGTTTGGTAGTGGATTTGTTTTCATCCAACTACTTATTCTTATCAAGCACCTTATACTTGATTCAGTTATATAGTTGATTGGTTATTCATTTCTATTTGATTCTGTGGATGAGATCTAGTTATGCCCTGTGACTTATGACATAAATCTATACCACTTGTGAATTGTTATTCATAATACAGCGTACGTATGTGTTATGGTTCCCATATATTAGAGTTGTCATATATATATGTCTGACATACTTACGTATTCCTAGTCCTACATGGACTTGGGCGTGACACATCGATTATATTTGTCTTAAACTTTACTGATTTGCTATAATAAAAAAGGGAGAGGTTTTTGGCCCAATGTTTATATTGAGTTTTTGAATATGGCTAATCGATTAAGTTTAGCATTATGGTAATCGATCAATTACTATAGTATCTTCTACTTAAACTCAGCATTGTCCAGATATGTAATATTTACTTCTGTATATATTTTCATGTTCGTCTAACATGTACTTGCAGAAAGCAATAAGCAAGATCAGCAATGGGCATATGCTATATGACGATGAGCCAAAGAAGGCTTTATACCAGAAGATTTCGTCCAACCGCCTACGACTTATCTGGAGCCTCGCACCCGGGGGTTCCGTTGTCCGGTCAGCGGACGGGGCTCAAGGGGGCAGCGCCCCTCGTAGGGGTTCGGGGGCAAAGCCCCTGAAAGGTATTCAGATTCTCAGATCTGGTTATCTTTGGACAACTGTCGTCAAAGAAAAAAGCGTCTTGAAGTCAGCAGATGTATCAGAAGTTTGGTGTCATAAGTGCTCTTGATTTTCATATGTAATCTTTTTTCTTATTTGAGTCAAGGACTTGTGTAAATCGAGTCGCACTGGCATAACCCAAAGTTCACTCAAATAAACCTCGAACCCAACCACAAAATCAGTCCACATTCATTAACAAATCCTACCATACTTAGCAACCGAATTTGCCCCGAATTCGCACCGAACTCGGTTACCCTTTTGGTATAAAATCAACCAGTTTAATTAGCTCATAATTTTTTGGCCTCCAACGTTCGAAAATTCAAATATTTCCTATCAAATTCTGGCCAAACTCGGTTTGGTAATAAC
Organism: Iris macrosiphon; assembly: GCA_036927795.1. Classification (NCBI taxonomy): domain Eukaryota; kingdom Viridiplantae; phylum Streptophyta; class Magnoliopsida; order Asparagales; family Iridaceae; genus Iris; species Iris macrosiphon. Next base: position 44,047,457 of record JAYESA010000002.1, read on the forward strand.
CTATAAATAGAGTTAGATTTTTACATTCTTACTCACTCAACCATTCTCAATCTTTCTATCCTATAGTGAGTAAACCCTCAGAGCCTAAATTTTCTTATCTATAAGATCAACTCTCAGCCTTCAAATGCCAAGTGCGGTCTCAGTCTAGAAGTCTACAAAGTTGTAAAGATCTTGGTTCATCAAGCCCCTGTTCTGTGTGAAGTTGCGAGCCTTCGGATCAAAACTCGTAGAGTGTGAAGTTGCGAGAATTCAGATAAAATCTCGTGGTGTAAAGAAGTGAAAAGCTTCAGATCAAAGCTTGTGATTCACTATTGGTTATTATAGTAGATAAAACTCCGAGCTTGAGTTCTCGGGACTAGACTAGTCCTATCAGAGAAAAACTAGTACATATCGCGGTGTTTGCGTTTGCTCTCTTACTCTTACTCTTATTTTATTACTGTCTTGCATATACACTGTTAGTTAGTAGCTGTCTTCACTCTGCTTAATTTTTAATTGGGTAGATTATTCCGCTGTACTCTATTCACCCCCTTTAGAGTTGCCTTACGGTCCTTCAAAATAGGCCATGACCGTCAACTTGGCCAAGAAATCTCCTATGCTGGAACAGAAGTTGGATGAAGCTCCAAAGCCGAGGGAGACCTACTCCTTCGACAACGACGATGTCGTCATGCCTATTTTTGACGTACTGATGAATGGCAATAAGCTCCAGCTGCTTGAGATCAAGCGATCTGATGAGGCGGATAAGGTCGATAATCCCAAATACTGCCACTATTATCGGTATGTCCATCATCCAACACGAGATTGCTATGTATTAAAATGATACATCCAGCAGCTGCTCAATTTCAAGACCCTCGCTTTGGACTTCGACGATAAGACGGTCGCTGCCAACATGGTGTCTCTCCAGTTTGGTAACTTTCTAGCAACGGAGGCCCATGATAACATTGTCCCAATTCCAAGGGCAACGATGGAAGTCGTTAACCTTCCTCCAGCTCGTAACCTTGCAGCCGGGCTGGTACCTCTTAGCACACAGTGGGGTGATGTCATGCGGATTCACACAGATCTTGTACAGGAAATGACGCAACAAAAGTCGCCTTCTACCACAAAGTCCAAGGGAAAGAAATAAAAAGCTTTCTACATGGTTTTTCCCTCCGCCGAAGAAGCTTTGATAGGAGCAACAAGGTCGGAGCTAGCCTACCATCGTGATTATAATGTTCCCAAAGACATAATTCCTCCAACCACGACACATGTTGCATCCGACCCAAGTTCGTCTCAGCCTCCTACAGTGGACAAACAAAAGCAGAAGGAGACCCGCTTCGACAATCCGTTACGAAAGGATGCGGCACAAGGGCCAGAGAAGCCCTATAATTTTGACATATTGGCAGAACTTGCCAATACTCCAGCAAAGTTGTCACTCTTTGAGATTCTTCGTCTCTCCAAAGACACCCATGACGCTCTAAGCGAGGCATTGCAGAACACAGACACCTACCTCGCCCAGGTGAAGCCGCCAGCCGAAGATCTTGTAGCGTGCCAGCACTACAACAATGTGATGGAGGAGATACCCAATATCACATTCTCGCAACAAGATATTTTGCTAAACAATAACAGGCACGATCGCCCACTGTACTACACAGGATTGGAGCCATTAAAGTGGACCAGATGCACATTGACCCAAATTCATCTATCAATATCATCCTACGAAGTCTACTTCAGACCCTAGGAATCCTAATACATCGGTTGGCAGCAACCAATACTACCATCAGCGGCTTCAATGCTGGAATGAGCTACCCTCTGGGAAAGATTCGCCTTAAGTGTTAGATCGACAATCTACTAATAGAGGTCACTTGCTACGTCATAGACGTGGATGTGTCTTACAATGTCTTGTTGGAATGTCCATAGATACATGGGTACATGATCGTACTGTCAACTCTGTACCAGTGCTTGAAGTACTTTGACGATTATAGCATGGTCAAAACAGAGTTTGCCAATGTTGATCCATTCAAAGGGATCGGGGTATATTACTCTGATTTGATCATGTACAAACAAGTCCACCAAGATGTGGGTGGTAATGACGTTGACGATGAAGTAGAGGATGATACTATGACTGAAGAACCTTTGAGGGTCCATCTCAAAGGATGGGCTCCTAACACGGCTCCTCTCGTGGTGAAACCGATAGGAAGCGGCGGAACCTCTTACCGCCCTGGAACCTCTGGTGGTAAAATTCCATAAGAAGGCACCGGAGCCAATAGTCGTGCCTACGAAGGCTGAGTCTAGTGCCTGCTACGGCTTCAGAGCCATTGGTAGTAAAACTTTGCAGGAGACTCCCAAAGCCGTCATTCGCCTTGGGGGTAGATTACGGAAAAGACGAACTGGGAGAATATATGGCCGCTCATACTGTTGTCCCTTCTCTTGATAACGTAATCCCTAGGGACAAGATTATGTACTTCATTAATGAAGGGTTATCTTTGAACTACACTGATGTTGCATATTTAAGTACAACGTTTGAGCCAGACTTGTACTCCCCCATCCCCAACAGGGCAATTAAGACTTACATTTCTTGTTGTCCATCCCTAGCAAGTGCCTATGCACGACATGTACTACTAGAATAAGTCAAATTAGCGACGCCTAAAAATGTCGCTAAATGGCCTAAAACTTTGCTAAAAAATTAGCGACGTTTTAATGAAGTCGCATTTAAGCTGGTCGCTGATAGAAAAAGCGTCGCTATAGCGACATTTTCTAGCGACGTATTTGCGTCGCTAATATTTTTCATATTAGCGACTCAACGTCGCTAAATTAGCGACGTATTTTGTGTCACTAAACGTCGCTAAATTTTTTCTGTTTAGCGATATTTTGTAACACATTTAGCGATATTTTATTGACCTGGCAAATATTGTCATGTCAACAATTTAGCGACATTCAGCGACGTATTTAGCGACGTATTCAGCAACGTATTCAGTGACGTATTTAGCAACATATTTAGCGACGTATATAAACGTCGCTAAACGTCGCTAAACGACGGTAAATGTCATTAAATTTTCAGTGAAAAAATAAAAAAAGAATGTAAAATGGTTTCCAAACCAATCTTCTTGTAGTTTATGAATTCCCAATTTATATAAATTAACCCGAAGCAACCCTCCGTTGAATTTCCTGAGTTCGCCGACCCCTTCGGTGAAACACTAAACACTAGTAAATTAACATACATTTAATATGAATAAAACAAATACATAAACTTATAATAGTTTATAAAAATAGACAGACCCGGAGCAACCCTCCATTGAATTTTCTGGGTACGAAATATCACAAAAGTATATGAAATATCACAGTCGCACAATAAACACAAAATAAAAGTATCACAGTCACACAAAAAGCACAATATAAAAGTATCACAGTCACACAATAAGAACAATAAAATTATCACAGTTACACCATAAGTCTTATCCAATTTTTTAATCTCTTAAGGAAATCCAATATGCTGGGGCAGAACCCAGTCCCTCAGATACTTCACATAAGCAGCGTCTAGGTGATCAATCTCCGCTATAGGTGCTGGGTGACTGGAACTTTTCCTCTGAGCTGGTGCCTGTCCAACAGTAGGAGGTACCACTTCCTCCTTAACAGTAGGAGTTGCCACTTCCTCCTTAACAAACGCTTCCAATTTAACAGTATGAGGTGTCACTTCCTCCTTAATAGTCACTTCCTCCTTAAGAGTATGATAGATGGAAACAAAGAATATAATTGATAACAAATATAAATATATGTATCCATATAGTTAAAATAAATATTACGTTCCACATTAAAAATACAGTACAAAATTCCTTAACTAATTCCTTAATTTGGAAAATACTAAATATTTTATAAACTATCCAAATACAGAATTGCAAATACTTATTTATCGATATTGCGAACCCAACTTAATTTAGCATCACTGCATAAGCATGTTGCATACTGAGGTAGCCAAAGACTTGATAAAAATGTACATCATTGGTAAAAATTTGTAGTTAATGGAAAGTAGTACATAATTCATGGATTGTTGCTTAGGTGTAGTCCATCTAAATAGGGACTTGTACTGCTTTACTGCCTAATGTTTCTGGCTTCTATGGGTTTTGCTAAGTTTGCTTATATGGTGAACTTTGTATCTGATGGAACATTTTGTGCTCCATAGTTTCCTTGTGCTACTAATATTCATGTTTCTGAACAAAATATATAAGTTATATGATATACTTCTCTCTTTTTGTGAAAAATTATATTTTTAAAATTTTTATGTAATTAAGGAATTCTACAGGTGTAATTTTATGTCAATATTTTAGTTGTTATATGTTCATGTTATTGTACTCATAGACAGTGTTTTCTTGTTGCAATTTAGATATTTTACATTGTCAATAAACATGGGGGAAATGGAATTGTGTAATGTAATGATTCAACAGTGCATTTGATAGTGCTAGTAAGTAGTAGCTAGTGAAATATCTTTTAAGATAATGTTGTGAGGTTGAATTATATTACATTGGTGAGATAGTGGTAAATAGGAGCTGGTAAATAGGAGTGCCACAAACACGTGAGTTGGTAAATATGAGCTGAAGCTTGAACTTTGGTGAGATAGTGGTAAATGATTTGAAAGAGCTTCCAGTTATCGAGGGCCAACAGTTTGCTTGGAACAAACTCTTCATGCCCCAGATCATTTAGCTACTTTTTGTCATAGTTGCCTATAAATGTCATTCCTGACTGATCAAGTGGCTTCTAGTTCACTATCACAAAAGTAAATCATTGATTTCAGTTAATGATACATATCTGTTATATATATATATATATATATATATATATATATATATATATATATATATATTTGTGTGTGTGTTGTGTGTTGTGTTAGGAAGAGGGGGATTACAGTGCACAGTGCATTGTTATGAGCAATAGCAGCAGTAGTGATGTTTGAGGACAGGGTGTTTAGAGAGGAGGAGCCTGTCAGTTTCACATAGCAGCAACAAAAATGATGTAGCTGCTGTGTTGGGTGGGGGAGATGAGCTGATATTTAGTTGCAGTTGGTGAGTTCAGGATTAGAGAGGAGGAGTGGTGTAGGCATGGTTCAGATTTGGGGCCCGATTTGCAGAGATGAGGTGTTATACCATAGTGCTAAGGATGAGTGGTGTGGTTCCTGAAAACAGGGAGGATGGGTGAGTGCACTGCCTCTAGTTGCAATTGCAACCAAGCAACAACAACAGATATTGCAGTACTCGAGAATGGAGGAAGAATAGAAGGAGGTATTCCCTGCAGTTGAGTTGGACTGTAATGAGGTGCAAGTGTATGTGCTTGGATGGGTATCGAGTGAGTGTTGGGTCTGTTGGTGTTAGTTTTAGTTTTGGTGTTTGTTAGATATATGTGTGTGATACTTAGGTAGTTCAGTTACGAGTGTCAAGTGTGGAGAGAGTCTCTAAGTGAGAAGTTGTTAATGTGGTGGACTGATACTGCACAGTTTAGTAGGGTAAGGCCAGAGCAGTGTGAAGGATATTTAGGGAACCTTGGTTGAAGTAGAGAGTGAGTGATTGTGTGTGTGGTGATACTCGAGAGTGAGCAAGGGGCTCAGTGAGGCAGTGCACTGTATACATTGTCTGATATTTAACAGTTTTGAAGTAAATATTGATCGAGTATCAATGCCATGCTCACTGATCAGAAGCAGCAGTAGCAGCACTGAGTTTAAGGACAGTTGCAACATCAGCAAGTTAGAGAGGGAGAAATCAAATGTTAAGACACACAGCAGCAGTATCAGTTGTTATGGTATCAATTTCCAGATGTGCAAGGGGTTAGGAGGCATGGATAAGATTGATTTCAAATGTGTGTGCACAAGTGTATTCATGATATACTTTAACACCAGGTGTGTGTGTGTGAGAGACTAGGTAAGTATTAACCTATGTGTTAGTGAAGTGAGATGGATTGATTAACAAATGGGGGGGTGTAAGTTATGAAACCACAGTAGCATTGATCCTATGACTCTGCATTAGTTTGCGTGATAATGTACAATACAGAGTGTGGTATCTAAGTGTGTGTGAGCTGATGATACACATGTATTAGTATGAATGTTGAGGTCTGTAGGGGGAAGCGTGGATTAAGGGGGTGACTGAACTGTGAGGAATGCACACTTGATTATTTATCAGAGTGGTTGCAATAGTAGATCGTTGGTAGTGTGTTGTAGGCAAGGCATTAGAAAGGGGGCTCCAGATTTTATTGTGTCAATATGAGGTCAGTGTCAATGTATGTAGAGTTGGGATTTGATGACAGTTAGCACCGGTGAGTATCCGGATGGTCGATTAGTTAAGGTACCAGCTTTGACAAGGGGAAAGAATACTTGGATGTATCAGTATTAATTGATACATGAAGGTATCAGTTATGTGAATGTCTGTTAGGATTAACAAGGGAAACAATGGAAGTGTGGGAGTTCGGGTAGAGGGTTGTTGTAGTTGTTATAAGGGAATGATGAGTAGAGCTATAACAGCAACATCAAATGAAGGGGGTTTTGTGATGGAGTACTGGAGTGTAGTATATAAGGTTTATATCAGATCTGAGTAGGAGCAGTAACTTGTAGCAGTTGCTGTGCAATTTCAACAGCAGCAGCAAACTGGGAATAAGATAACTGCAGTAGCAGTAGCTACCTGGGAGCAAAGGGGTCTGTGTGATACTAATGTATATCATTTCTCGAAGTTCAATGGGGTACATTGGAGTTGAGGGGTGTCCAGGCAACCCATTGTTAATAATATACATGTATTAATAGCAGCAGTTATCATTGTTAATAGCAGCAGCTAGTATAGGTAACATTGTAAATTAGGATATACATCAGTTAGTATACCAATTAGTTGTAATATTAGTTAGATAGCTGTAAATGATATGAGTTAACAGTTAGTTAAGTTAGTGGTATACTATTATAGTTAGTATCAGTCATTAGTGTGTATCCATGTGTCCAGTATGTGTGTGTGTGTTCTAGTTGTGTCCGGGTCTGGGTTAGGGTTTACCGATCCGGGAGGAAGGAAGGAGGAGCGCCTGAGAGAGGGGTCGACGGAGGAGGACCACGCCGGAGGGGAGGAGCCGCGTCGGAGAGGGAGGAGCCGCGTCTGGGGTCGCCTGTATCGGGGTTGGGGGGTGAACACGGCCGCGTCGTGGTAGGGGGGGCGAGGGAGGCGATCGTGTGTCTTGTCTTTCTCAGTGTGTGTCTGTGACAGTGTGTTGTGTGTGTGTCAGTGTATGTGTGTGTCGTGTTTGTGTCAGTGTGTGTGTGTCAGTGTATGTGTGTGTCGTGTTTGTGTCAGTGTGTGTGTGTCGTGTCTGTGTCAGTGTCATATCGTGTCTGTATTTGTGAGAGAGAGAGAGATAGGGTTAGGGTTTACCTAGATGAGGAGGAGGAGGAGAAGCCCGAGGTCATCGGAGGGCAGGAGCCAGGTCGGGAAGGAGGAGTCGTACGGGAAAGGGCGCTCGGGGGGTGGGGAGCTGGAGTAGGGGGGTTGTGGGGGAGCCGGGGGGGTAGGACACCGGAGGGGGGTACTTCGCTGGAGGGGGAGAAGGGGGGGTTCGAATTTTTGGGAATCGACAGAATGGGAGAAAATAAAATCCTGAACCCTATATTAAAAAGTTTAGCGACGTCTGACGTCGCTAAACGTCGTCAATTAAAAAAATTAGTGACGTCATCAATAGATGTCGCCAAAGGTCGCTAATTAAAAAGTAAAAAAATTAGCGACGTCATCAATAGACGTCGCTAAACGTTGCTAATTGAAAAGTTTGCGACGATAGAGACGTCGCTAAAAAAGTCGCTAAAAATCGAAAAAAGAAACGTCGGTAATTACGTCGCTAAATGTCGCTAAATCAAAAAACTCAACGACGTTTAGTGACTATAAGAAGCTTATAACGACTATTCTTTAAAAAACCGAAGTGCAGTCGCTAAACATCGCTATGTGTCGCCAACAGCGACGTATAGCGACATTTATTTTTGGAGTCGCTCAAGTCTTTAATATTAGCGACGTTTTATTAAGACGTCGCTAAAAACGTCGCTATTTTATCATATTTTGGTAGTGATGTACTCGTTCCCTACAAAGTATTATAGAAGCCATTATCTGTATTCAGGAGTCCTGAATACGCAACAGATGGTGGATCCTCACAAAAAAACTCCCCAGTGGAGCAATTCTCAGGTCTATCTATACTTCCAGGTGGAGCACTCAAAGTCAATTTTTTTGGGCATTAGTTCTCGTCCATATCACCTCTGAACTAGTATCCTAAATTTTTTCCCAATAGGGTTTGCTACTGGTGATATATAATAAGCTACTGGTGACATAGAAATAATCATGTAGCAATGGAAAAATTAATCGTTTACATGTGAGCATGTACGATGCCGAAACAAAACTGAGAACATATACGAGATCGAGAACAAGACTTGTATTAGCTTCTATAATGGATTTCTTCTGTGTAATACTAATTGATAGGGCCTCATTGATAAGTACAATCGACATGATATATTTGCTCACATTCTGGGGGAAGGTCATAATTCACAAAGAACATGCAAGACGTCCGAGACTAGTGGGCATGTACATTACATTATCTAACACATGGCATGAGCTGAGTAATTAAAAGTACAATAGGTGAAAGTAATAACTAAGCAACTAACAAAATCCGTGAAAAAGCAATAGGCTTGATTTTCCACCTTTACACCAAACAAGGACAAAAGGTAGGAACCACCCCCATTACCGTTCACGTGTTCCAATCTACATCTACTACAGTGATGATAAGAATGTAACTATAGGAAAGGAAAAGCTGACAAGCGACAAGAGAGCATGGAAACTTCTCGAAATCGGAATCATAACCCGTATATCAAACAAGGACTGGGGTTATGGAACCTTTCCCGAGTCGAACTTAGCCTCTGGCCACCCACCGACGCATATGATAATACGAGAAGATAAAGGACAGTACGGTAACATAAAGTAACAATCAACAAGCACGACCAAGCAATATTACGGCTTAATACGTTAACTAACTAGGATTGTCACAACTCCTAGTTACTAACAAATGCACTACTGAGGATATCTATGGTTTCACATCCTGCAGTCTGTCCAGGTTATCCATGCAAGGTCCATGTCAAGAATGGCGATGTCAGTGTCCAGACAGCGCGAATATAACAACTTAAATAAATGTAAAAGCAATAGCAATGTCAATATCAATGTCATGTCATAGCTGGGTTGCATCACTCGACAGTGAGCTGAAAGTGTGCCCTACTCGACGGCAGGCTACATATCCATTGGTATGGCCGGGATAACGGGACTGCATGCAATCAGGAAAACCTTCCCTCCATGATCTAATTTTTTTATACTAGTTATTAATCCTTAACAATTTCGTTTAGGATTCTGGGTGTGGCATTTCACAGAATCCATCAAAATCACAAATGCAAGACTGGGCAAGGAGTTTAACAATTCAAGGCGCAAGTAAGACAAGCCACAACAATGAATATATGTACAAGCAATCAGGAGTGCACTACGACTAGTCGCTATAAACACGTCAGTACGGAGCCAAGAGAAACCGGGTGAAGCCATGTACAACCAAGCAAGCCATGAGTAAACATAAATATAATCCCATCGAGATCGATACCATAACCCTTAAACCAAACAAGGATCGGGGTTATAGATCTTTTTCGATGGGTCGGTAAGCAATAGGAAACTTGGGAACTCTCAGGATTAATACTATAACCCTTAAACCAAACAAGGACCAGGGTTATAGATATTTTCCGAGTCGATCCTAGTCCCTAATCGCTTGTCGATGCACAACTAACAGGGTGAAACAGTTTACACATAAGCACCATACAAGAATAATGAACAACACAAGAACATAAATCCTATGAAAAAGAGAGCACAATCGGTATACCGTTAGTACTCACCAGTACACCGTCGGTATGCCGATCCAAAAAAAATACAACAGCTAAAAATTCCAACAAATCGGTATACCGTCGGTATACTCCAGTATACCGTCGGTATGCCGGCCAAGAGCTACCAAAAAGACAGCAGGTTCTGGATTCTAACAAATCGGTATACCGTCGGTATACTCTAGTATACCGTCGGTATGCCGGCCAAGACAAATATCTAACAATGTCGACAAGATCGGTATACCGTCAGTATACTCCAATATACCGTCAGAATGCCGATAAGGTTCACAGAAAAAATATCTAGAATCTAAGTCGGTCAAAATCGGTATACCGTCAGTATGCCGTAGTATATCGTCGGTATGCCGATTTTCTGGAAAAACTATGCCAAAGTCAAATATGATTCCGGGCTTCAAATCGAACCCTAAAAATTATCAGAACCAAGTCTAATAAGAAGTCAAGTCTAGTGGTAAGTCACATATCACAATATGGACTAGATCTTATGGTCACAACTCCGATACCGTCTCTGTTAGCGAGTTACCAAAAAGGGACGAAACCAGATTCTACCAAAAATCAAAATCGAAACGGTCAAAACACTGAAAATCACGAGATGAATAATATTAGTAAAGCAAGTCTAAGCTAAAAAGCCACAACCAAAGTCCAGGAAAGAAAATGCCAGAAAGTAAAAGAAGTTTATAGATTCGACAAGGTGTACTTGCCTAATGCGAGCTCCCAGCCTAACTCTTCAACTCCACTACCACGAAGGGGTTCAGAAACCACTCTTCGGGTCTCAAGACCAAGCTCCAAGCTCGAGAGAGAAAGGATGAAGAGAAGAAAGAGAAAGAGAGAGAAATGAGAAATGAAACCAAATACTATTTATAGAGAAAGCTTAAAAATTGCTTGGCTGAGTTACAAAATATGTCTTAGAAGGCTTATAACTCTTTTTACATTCCCAAATCTTCAAGTATTCAATAAAAGAAAGTATTTTGTGTTCCTATCAATGTGTTCAACTTTGGTTCTCTGCATTTTACTCTGTGCCTATATATGTATATTTTTGTCTAACTTGTGTCTTGCACAGGTACGTTGCCTGGTGCAAGCGCAACTTAGGCTTGCACGACATCGTGTCCAAACGAGGACGATCGGTTCCGTAGGGACCAAGCGAGGACGATCGGCCCTTACGGGACCGGGGCGCGACATGTGGTATGCCGGGTAGTGTACCGTCGGTATACTGTAGTATAACGTCGGTATACTGGTCAGGAAGTAAAGTTCCAATTTTCAAGCTTTAAAATTCCAGAAAATCCTGAAAAAGAAAACCTGCAGTACAAAATACGTATCCGTATACCAATATAGATCCAGTGAGACAGAGTCTCACATAAACTTATTCAAGTTTTACATCAATGGCAAACACTGAGTAGCAGAGTTACAGGATTCAAAGGTCTCTATTGTATCAGATATACTTCCTCGTGTCCGATACGAGCGAAATAGAGTATCACAGTGCCTCAGGAACAAAGTGTCGAATACCTGGTATGCACATTAAACCGAGAGGATTTCTGAGTTCATCTTGAATTCCATTGATCAAAAATTAAAACCAAGTGTTCAAAGATCAAGAACGGCTGAATCAAGAATCAGGATCAAAAGAAAATTGATCCAAACTGTGGCAGAACGATCAGCGATGAAGTATAGACAAAACTGATCAAGAAACAAATCAGTTGGATCGATCTCGTGATCATTCAAGAACAGAGGTGAGTTGAATCTGAATCAACTGATTCGAAGATTAGTTCGATCTGTTCTTGATCGATCAAGAGAAATTCGAGTTCAAACAGAAGAATCCGATCATCCATATCGATCAATGAATCAATCGATTCGAAATGAAATCGATAGGAAATTAGGATCAAGAACGGATGAAGGAAAGGAAGAACTCACCGTGCTCGTCAATCCGATGTGTCGTCACCGGAGGAATCGGTGTCGTCGTCAATCACTGGCTCATCGAGGAACGGATCACCGCCGAAGAAGCGATGTCGAGCTCGTGGAGAAGCAGATCGCCGTCACCGTATTCGTCGAAGTCGCTGTTGTGCTTCGTCAAGATATCGTCGGCTGGTGAAGACGTCCGCCATGGATCGAACTAGAACTCGTGATCGAGATGGAGGCCGTTGATCTGCGTGTCGATATGTTGTCGAGAAGTTCGCAGGATCCGGAGAGCCGCCCGCCGGGAAGAAGCTCGGGTCGGTCGTCGGTGAGGTAGCTATACGCCGGTGAGGGAAACCGCCATGGCTCTCTTGAGTTTGACTCGCGCGCGGGAAAAGGAAGACATGGTTCTGTGCTCTTGAACACAGAGGAAAGGTTTTGATGTAATGAATTGGGAAGGCTCGGTCGGGTTTAGGTACGAAAGAAAAATGGGTTTTTCTATGGTTTTGATCCACAAAGCAATGGCTAATCCATCAAGAAATGGGCCGGGGTCTAGAATAAATGGGTTTGGAAATGGGTGGTAACGGGCTGCACTGTGGATGGGCTGAATGAATGAATAAAAAATGTATGAGCACTCCTCTCTATTTATAGGCTTCAAAAGTTGTTTCTAGACCCTAGTTAGTTAGAAAGGTTGTTACAAAGTGGTTACAAGATAGTTGGAGGGAAGATTCTAGAAAGGATTAGTTAGCACAGGTCAATTAGAAATTATCTAGAATATTTAGTTTATTACTAAATAACTATTTCTCTCTCCTTAAGTACCCTTTGCTAATTGATTACTATCTAAAATTTGTTTCTAAGAATTTTTTTTTTAGAAAATCATTTCAACCTATAAATATTTTGAAGATAATAACAGAATATTTATTTTAATATTTTGAAATATAACTAGAAACTTAAAAAAAATTTACTGAAACTATTATTTGAAAACTATTTATTCTTATTTTGGAAAGAGGAAGTTACAGTTCTTTCTGATATTTCAAGTTGTGACATCTCACACATGGACACTTAATTTTGGTGTAGTCCATGTACTGGGATAACTTCTTGGCGAACTGTAAGAACTGCTCTACCCCCTGTATGAATTTATCTCGCATACTGCACATGTCATCAGGATAACGGTTGTACATCGACGAACGATACCACAAGTAGTAATTAATATCCATGTTTAGATACTTCTGCAAAGATGGATACATAATGTTCAAGTATATTGTTCAAATGGATGGATACATAAAGTAATATCTTACTCGACTGCTAAGTGTAGCCTCGACTATGCATCAAGACATGATACATGGAAGCTAGCAAGTTCAACGTTAAACTATTATAGCTAGAAAATCATATCCCTCCCATGTCTTCGATTTACATGATATGATATACACACATCATTAGCTCGATACATGAAAATAGCTCTTATGTATATAGATATAGACCCATACTTTTCATGTTCAGGACATGTACTTGACATTTCGTGTGTTGTCATGTACTTTATATCTTCTAGTCATGACCAATCTAATACCAATCACAATCCCAATATACTACAAGCTGGTGAAGATCAATATAGAGAGTATCCATTATGGTTTTAGTTTCAAGCTATAAATTGACATGATTCTAAAAACTAATCAAGGTTTAGAATTTGTAGGATGAACCTATTTATGAAGTATAAAGTTATTAGGAAGGATTTGTGAAAATTTCTAGGAAGTTCTAGAAAGTTTTTGAAGTTAAGAATTTCTAGGCTGTTTTTCTAGTCTACTTTATATTTTTATGATTCTAGAACCTACAAACACACATAAACTCAATATCCATATCCATATCCATATCCATATTTGTATACATATCGACACTCATATTCGTACGTCTCAATAGAAAATGTAACTCATCTTTTTCTAAAAAATCCCATAAATAATTTTTCTGGATATTTTCATTTGCCATAATAATTTTTGTTTAATAATAATAGTAGTAATAATATTAATAATGATAGTAGTTATAATAAATAGTATCACTAATAGATAGTAGCAGTAATTCCTTTAGTAAATAGTAATAATAATAAATATAAATTAATAAATATCTATAGAAGGGAATGAAATTTTAGAGTTAAAGGGGTGGCAAATATAGCACACTAATAATTAAATTGGGATAATTAAACATGTGCAAATAAAAAGAATTCTAGAACAATCCCCTAACTGTAGCGAGTCGAGCTAGAAGGTTTGAAGGTGGACTACGCCCTGCCATCCATGCGCACGTGGTCAATAATCAGTATAGAACAATGCGTGAAGTCATGAATCACGTCCTATCCCTTGAACCGCAGTATCCTCACGTTTCCAACGGCGCTGTGCATACCTACAATCACAAACGCCAAGGCAACGAGAGAGAAAACACCGCTGCAAAGCGCCATAACCACGGCGGTCCCCAAAGAGGCAAACCAGGGTAGCTATGCCACTTCTGCAAAAAGCCAGGGCACCTGGCCACTGAATGTCGTTTGAAACGAGGATTATGTCTCATCTGTGGCGATGCAGCCCACATAATTCATGACTGCCCCAAATACTCTGCTAGACATCCTCAACGTAACGTTCCCTGATGGTAGGTTCTATCCTAAGTTTCGGGACGAAACTTCCAATTAGTTGGGTAGGATGTAGCGCCCCGTTCTCCCGGTGCGGAGAGCGCGGCTAAGAAACACTAGACGGTATCGTTTGATCGGGATAGATTGAATTAAGAACTCGTCCTCGTTATGGATTTGTTTCTTCGGAATCGATTCCCATATTCAGTGGACCGTGCCCCCGGGATCGACTTAGCGGCAGAGTCAGGAGGGACCTCTCCGCTGCTATCTTTTATTGCCTCGGTTTTCGATGTCGCTTGTTGCTTTCGTGCTTTGAGTTGGTTTTGGGATTTGCTTATTTTTCTTGAACGGTTTCGATGGTTTTCATTGTTTTCGTTCATTGAACTGCACTTCAATTCCGAGATTTGGAAAGAGAGGAAGGAGTATTGATCGAGCTGTTCGTGTGCAGGTGAACGAGCAGTAGGCGGCTTGTGAGCGGAGTCGTGAAGCGCCTCTTTCCTTCTCCCTTTCCAACAATCTAAGTGAGTGGCTACCATCCCGATTAGCTAGCCCTGCTTCCAAGCTTCACACCCTAAAAGCTTGAACTCTTCTTTGCCCCGATCGAACGATACCAAGTAATAATAAAAGATACCAAGATAAAAGGGAATAGACTTGAATTGTATTGCTTGTCAATTGAACTTGTGAACGGTTATATCTTTGCATGCATGCTTGTTCGTTCGGAATGTTTATCATATGCATAGATACAAGTTTAAACGTATATCCTGATACAATATAAAATGAATTATGCAATGTGCTTGTCTTGTACTCACGTAGCCTCCGGGCGAACGATTAATAACGTAGCCTCCGGGCGAACGATTGTTAACGTAGCCTTCGGGCGAATGATTGTTAATGTGCGATCACGGACATCTTGTGCACAAGGTATAGTTCCTGCGGGCGGCTGCTGGGGCACTGGCACCGTTCCGGCTCCGGACGGAACTCACGTTTAGTCTCACGTACTTGGACAGGATGGTATGCGGCGCCTCACGTACTTGCACGTAGCAAACCATCTTCGTCAAAGACTAGAGTCCATTATGGCAATCAAGTCAGTGATCATCTTGTATATTTAAACCTGTTGCATACTAACTTGTGTCTTCATGGCAGGGAAGGCATGGTAAGTATTGTACAGGTGATTCAGACGGAAAGGTAAAATCCACCGAACGGTGGCACGTTCATTTCAGTAAATTCTATATGCTGCTTACTTGTAAATGAACTAAGGCAAGATAGAAATCCACAAATATGCATGCTTCATTAAAATAACGTGTTGATTGGTATAGTCAGGTTAGCTTGCCTTCACCAGTACGTTTTGATGTACTGACCCTCGTTGAAACAGGTTCCCCGCGCTAAGGAGAACCAAGCGAGGAGCAGGAGACAAACCCCAAATCCAGTCCAGCTGTAGGCACGCCTTGACCGTGCCTCCTTTGAATCATTTTGAAGAAGAAGCATTTTGAAGATAGAAGCTAGCAGCCAAGCAATCATGCAGCTTCGTGGCAAAGCAGTCGTTCCGACCCAAGGTCTTATATTTTGAGTTTAGTAAAGGGTGTAATGTACATGACTGCTATCTCATTTTGTGTCAACACTTTTGTAAGCCCATAGAGGCAATCTTTATGACTCAGTTCAAGGAGTTTGTAACAGATGTTCATATTATCAATAAAAAGAGAACTTTTCCATGCTTCAATCTGTGTTTTAATTTATCTGCGTACTCTGAATATGTGCTCGCTATGTGAAACAAAATACTTAGCCTTGTGCGGGCGCAACCCCAGGCTCGCACGGCGGTCACGATTCGGGGGACGCCTCAACGATTCTACGGAATCGGGTCGTGACATAGTGGTATCAGAGCACAGATTCAAGTTCCTTAGACTCTCGCACTGGAAAAGTTCCTTTAACGATCAAATTCCTGTGCGAACTCTTGAACTCGCTAGGCCAAAATGAGATACGTTCATGCAATAAGTCCATAATACATTATGATCCTAATGTAATTTACCTTCTTTTGAAGAAATGGCTCCAGCGCAATCTGCAGCGCAACCACCGAACGAAACGCAAAGCCAAGAAAGTAGTTCGGGCACTTCGGGAAGTTCAAGGAGCCAGCGAGCCATGCCAAGCATCGATCCCATCCAGCGAATGTTGCGGATGTTGGAGGAAAACCAACAAAGGGACGAGGCTCGCTACGAATGGGCCGAGAAGTGAGCGAAGGAGAGTCAGCTCAAGTTTCAAGACAATATAGAAGCACGATTCTCAGTCCAACAGAAGCAGGTGGATGCCCTGCAACAGACCGTTCAGACTTTGGCTTCCAACCATTCGGCTGCAACAACAACGACTCCGGTGGAACAGCCCATGCTTGAAGTAGAGACGCCACAAATTCCAAGGCCGAGGGACGTGACTGCCTTCTACTTTGGCCACTTCAAGAAAGTTTGTAACACCCCATTCAACGGGACTGAGGAACCCGTAGTGGCTTTAGATTGGTTGTCAGAGCTTGAAGACCACTTTGATCTGCTTGTGGTCCCCGAAGAGAAGCGCGTCGCCTGTGCGCAACTACAGCTCTGCCTCATCGCACACGATTGGTGGGACGTGCATCGACGATCTCTCCAATTTGATCACGGAGAGGAGGCGATCTCGTGGACGACTTTTTGTGCCGCGTTCGAAGAGAAGTTTGTACCCCCTCCAATACAACGTCAGATGGAGAACGAGTTCGTGCAGCTGAGGCAGGATAGTATGACAGTTAAAGAGTATGTCGCCGAATTCAACCGACTCTCTAAATTCGCTAGGGCCTATTTACCTGATATAGCGAGTCGAGCTAGAAGGTTTGAAGGTGGACTACGCCCTACCATCCATGCGCACGTGGTCAATAATCAGTATGGAACAATGCGTGAAGTCATGAATCATGCCCTATCCCTTGAACCGCAGTATCCTCACGTTTCCACCGGCGCTGTGCATACCTACAATCACAAACGCCAAGGCAACGAGAAAGAAAACACCGCTGCAAAGCGCCATAACCACGGCGGTCCCCAAAGAGGCAAACCAGGGCAGCTATGCCACTTCTGCAAAAAGCCAGGGCATCTGGCCACTGAATGTCGTTTGAAACGAGGATTATGTCTCATCTGTGGCGATGCAACCCACATAATTCATGACTGCCCCAAATACTCTGCTAGACATCCTCAACGTAACGTTCCCTAATGGTAGGTTCTATCCTAAGTTTCGGGACAAAACTTCCAATTAGTTAGGTAGGATGTAGCGTCCCGTTCTCCCGGTGCGGAGAGCGCGGCTAAGAAACACTAGACGGTATCGTTCGATCGGGATAGATTTAATTAAGAACTCGTCCTCGTTATGGATTTGTTTCTTCGGAACCGATTCCCATATTCAGTGGACCGTGCCCCTGGGATCGACTTAGCGGCAGAGTCAGGAGGGACCTCTCCGCTGCTATCTTTTATTGCCTCGGTTTTCGATGTCGCTTGTTACTTTCGTGCTTTGAGTTGGTTTTGGGATTTGCTTGTTTTCCTTGAACGGTTTTGATGGTTTTCATTGTTTTCGTTCATTGAACTGCACTTCAATTCCGAGATTTGGAAAGAGAGGAAGGAGTATTGATCGAGCTATTCGTGTGCAGGTGAACGAGCAGTAGGCGGCTTGCGAGCGGAGTCGTGAAGCGCCTCTTTCCTTCTCCCTTTCCAATAATCTAAGTGAGTGGCTACCATCCCGATTAGCTAGCCCTACTTCCAAGCTTCACACCCTAAAAGCTCGAACTCTTCTTTGCCCCGATCAAACGATACCAAGTAATAATAAAAGATACCAAGATAAAAGGGAATAGACTTGAATTGTATTGCTTGTCAATTGAACTTGTGAACGGTTATATCTTTGCATGCTTGTTCGTTCAGAATTTTTATCATATGCATAGATACAAGTTTAAACGTATATCCTGATGCAATGTAAAATGAATCATGCAATGTGCTTGTCTTGTACTCACGTAGCCTCCGGGCGAACGATTAATAATGTAGCCTCCGGGCGAACGATTGTTAACGTAGCCTTCGGGCGAATGATTGTTAATGTGCGATCACGGACAACTTGTGCACAAGGTATAGTTCCTGCAGGCGGCTGCTGGGGCACTGGCACCGTTCCGGCTCCGGACGGAACTCACGTTTAGTCTCACGTACTTGGACAGGATGGTATGCGGTACCTCACGCACTTGCACGTAGCAAACCATCTTCGTCAAAGACTAGAGTCCATTATGGCAATCAAGTCAGTGATCATCTTGTATATTTAAACCTGTTGCATACTAACTTGTGTCTTCGTGGTAGGGAAGGCATGGTAAGTATTGTACAGGTGATTCATACGGAAAGGTAAAATCCACCGAACGGTGGCACGTTCATTTCAGTAAATTCTATATGCTGCTTACTTGTAAATGAACTAAGGCAAGATAGAAACCCACAAATATGCATGCTTCATTAAAACAACGTGTTGATTGGTATAGTCAGGTTAGCTTGCCTTCACCAGTACGTTTCGATGTACTGACCCTCGTTGAAACAGGTTCCCCGCGCTAAGGAGAACCAAGCGAGGAGCATGAGACAAACCCCAAATCCAGTCCAGCTGTAGGCATGCCTTGACCGTGCCCCCTTTGAAGCATTTTGAAGAAGAAGCATTTTGAAGATAGAAGCTAGCAGCCAAGCAATCATGCAGCTTCATGGCAAAGCAGTCGTTCCGACCCAAGGTCTTATATTTTGAGTTTAGTAAAGGGTGTAATGTACAGGACTGCTATCTCATTTTGTGTCAACACTTTTGTAAGCCCATAGAGGCAATCCTTATGACTCAGTTCAAGGAGTTTGTAACAGATGTTCATATTATCAATAAAAAGAGAACTTTTCCATGCTTCAATCTGTGTTTCAATTTATCTGCGTACTCTGAATATGTGCTCGCTATGCGAAACAAAATACTTAGCCTTGTGCGGACGCAATCTAGGCCCGCACGGCGGTCACGCCCGGGGGACGACTATCGATTCTACGGGATCGGGGCGTGACACTAACCACACACTAACTACCCTAACTAATTTTGTAACTAACCTAACAACCCTAACAAACTTGTAACTACCCAATTCTAGAATCTTCCAATCAACATCTATAAATAACCTATTTTTCTATAGATTCTTCATTTCTAAATCCCATTTATACCCAGCCCATTTCTCCACTGACCGGTCCGGGCCCAATCCTTTGGAGCAATCTTGGTTTAAAAAACTATTAGAGCGAAGCTCTATTCTCTCCACACTTTCCAGCCATCAAACCAAGAACAGAAGCTCAGCGATGGCGGTGGCGACAAACGACGGTTGCTTCCACCTCCGGTGATTCTCCACCGAGTAGACTCCTCCGGCGATCAGCGGGGACCCCGATCCAATGGTGCAACACTGAGACGATGCACAGTAGCGGCTTCTCCACCGACGAGCGCAATTTTGAGTGGTCGTCTTCTTCGTTGAAGATCGAGCTCTAGTAAGTTCGTCTTCATCTTCTGATTCTCGTCTTCCTTTGATTTCTCGAATGAATTTGGAGTCGTTTTGCTGTTTTGTTGATGATCGATCGAACAGGTGTTTCCGTAACGAATCTTTGATTTGATGAACGACGACAAACTCACTCTGGACAACCACCAGTCGATGTTAGGCTTTGAATCAGTAAGTTCATTTCCTGGGTTATTTCTTCTCCTTCACTTTGAAATTATCAGTTGACTTGTGTTCGTTTGAACTAGTCGATCGTCGATTCATCGAATTCGTGTTCGAGGAGAACCGACTCAAGATCGGATCAGTTATCACCGATCTTAATTACTCCTCTGAGAGCTGTGAAGACGAATTGAGCTCGATCAGGTGCTCTTAGCCTCTTCGATTTTGGATTACTTTCTTTATTTTTGATCCTTGGAGAATAAAATGAATCTCTGAATTATGTTTTTGTACCTACACTCAAACTGTTCGATGAATTGCTGACTTCAAGGTCAGTTGCTCTGATCAATTCAAGGTCGTATCCGCAAGTAACCCTGACGCAGCGACAACGTTCGAGAATCTCTTTAGATATGGATCACCTAGTTCTCCTTTCTTTTATCGGTTTGGATCCGCAATGTTTACACCAGATACACATTACACGAAAACTGTGTCTGAAGACTGGACTCAAGAAGAGTCGTGTTTGTATACAGACATTTGACTGAACGACACAAGGATTCGTGTCCAAGAATGACACCAAGTCTTGTGTCAAATTGAGTTGGACACAGGTCCAGTTTTCCCTGAGTCGAGTAGGGAGGTTAAGTCTTGAATTCAAATTTAACAGATATAGGTTAGTTCAATTTAGACTGGATTGAGAAAACAGGACCCGGCTATGTTTTGGGCTTGAGACTGAACCGGCTTGCCTCTGGACTTGGGCTCAAAGCCGAGTGGAATGGACTGAGTCCAGTACTAAGCTAGACAGGCCAATGGTTAGGCCAGAGCCAGTGGGCTCGGTTGGTTGGGTGCTATACTGGATTGGGCCGGACTTTGAGTCATAGTCTGAACTTTTGGACTGGACTTTAGGCAAGAGCACGGGAAACATAATAGTTGTAATGTATAAAAGTTTGTTAAATAATAATTAGTGTGATAATAAAATTAGTTCAAATAATATTCAGGATAACTATAATGGAAAATTAACTAAGTATAGTTAGAAATTATAAGTTAATATATATTTAGTCCAATTACTATAGGTTTATTAGGAAGGGCCCGGAGATTCAAGGAAATATTTTTGACCCTAATAAATTATAACTTAGGAATTTTGGATAAATTTCCATTTAGTGAAATATTGCTATAAAAATGATAAAAACAAAATTTAGGAAATAATTTAGAATTTAGAAAGTGATTTAGAATAAATGTCTAAAAATGATATTTGTGTCTTTTGGCACAGCTAACGAGGATTCAGATTTGACTACATACGCGTATCCAGGCAAGTACATTGACTTAAACTTGTTACTTTGTATTTCTGTATTGTTCCTTATTCTCATATTGGATACATGATCGACATGAGTATATTGTGCATTATTGTATTGTGGGAATGGGGGAATACCGAGTAGATATGTGACCACACTCAATTTAGCTAGGTTATTGTGAATGGCCTGATCATACACTTCACATACAATTAATCCACACATTATTGTACTATTGTGGTTACTAGCCGGCCACTTGTCCAAATAGTATTCTAATCACTTGGCATAATTGTTTCAGTTATTTTACTATTGTCCAGTATTGGAGGTTAGTTTATTCCATTACTTGTTGCATTTTATTTTGGGCTTTTTGATATTACCCCTGCTAGATGCAGGATATTGATATTATTCCCTGCTGTTTCATAAGTTGATATTATCCTCCTGAAAGTGTCGTTAAATAGTTTTAAATGTGTCACTATAAAGTCAAAAGTGACACTTTCAGGGGGATAATATCAACTTATGAAACAGTAGGGGGTAATATCAATATCCTGCATCTAGTAGGGGGTAATATCAAAAAGCCCTTTTAATTTTATATTGTATCGTGTTTCTTGTCAGGGTTGTACTTTGCTCTTTTTCTGAAAGGATATGTTGCAGGTGACGATGACCTCTACCCTAGCTACTATGGTCCCTAAGAGATATATGCTAGCTTGGAGGCTACGTACGATTATGAGTTCATCTCTGTGGTTTAGAGTTCTTGTTGTTCACTTTGATGTATTGATGTCGTATCGTGAGGGTTATTTGGTTGATTGTACATATTGGGAGAGATGAGGATGTTGTTGCCTTTATCATTTATCGGATTTGTCTCTGGATATTCATTATAAAAGGTGCAATAAAAGATAGTGGAATGGTGGTGTGTAGTGATTGATATTTGGTATGTACATAGTAGATGTGATGAGTGATTGATACTTGTACTTGAAAGATTTATGAAGTCTAGACAGCTGACTACCGCTGTTCACAATAGCGTAGGTTGGGTGTTTTCGACCTGTACCTGATTATTCGGGAGCGGAATGTAACATAAAACCCCTACAAATAGCACAAATACAAATCAAAATACCATATCCACAGCCATATACAGTATCCCATGGGCCCAACACATCATCACAATATCATCCAAAGCATTGCTAATTAAATACTAATTATATTATGTATAATAATTGGTACTAACATGATTATGTGAATCTACATTCACATGCATATGTGAAATTAACCTTCTTGAACCAAAAATGAGACAAGTTTCAAATATAGTATTTCTCTAATGCAAAATGGCCAAATCTTGTAATGCTAATGACCAAAAATTAAACTAAACAGTATCATACTCTATCCCCATCCGAAACTAAAAAAAATGAGTCTGTGTCCGTGTGTGTGTGTCCGTATCTATGTCAGTGTGTGTGTCCTATGTTAGTATTTGTCCTTGTCAGAAGAATTAGGGTTAGGGTTTACTTGTTGATCGGAGAGTTGACGGTTGTCGAAGCTCGCAGGGGGAAGGGGACGGGACGGTGGCCGGAGCACGGAAGGGAGGAGGAGAGCTGGAGGGCCGTTGGGGTGGGATGGGGGTTAATTTGATTTGGGTCAAAAAATTTGATTTGGGTAGAGAGAATGAGTAGAGGAAAAATAATTTCGATCGGGTATATTAAAAAGTTAACGACTCCTAATATAGACGTCGTTAAACGTCGCATATATTAAAATTTTGGTGATGTCAATAATAACGCTAACAGTCTCAAATATTAAAATATTGGCGACATTAAACATGCTATGTCACTAAATGTCGATATTCTTAAGAAATTAGTGTACCCACCTAGAATTGGTAGAGGGGTATTTTTTATTTCAATATTGTTTGATAATTATATTAATAATATATATATTTATATTAGCATTGGTATTGTGGCATATGTTAGCTCATTACAATGGACTAGTGTTAATAGACTTAGTTAGTATCATTGTATTAGTTTATGACATAGTTAGTTATATTAATTATGTGAGTTAGTATGGATAGAATAATCCTTCCTTTTATTTGTAGATGCTTCATTAACTAATTAGATGCCATCCTATTCACTAGGATTCTTCATGAGCCTTCTAGAAGCAATTAGAATAGTGTGAAGAGGGGCAAATGAGACTAACCAACTCACCCCAAATCAAGGATTGATAGCCGACTGTCACTACCACATTTCTAGAATATGGATATTTTTGTCATTTTGTATTATTATAAATATTGTGTTATATTTTGTGCATGATATATATATATATATATATATATATATATATATATATATATATATATATATATATATATAGTGTGACTAATATAGATATTGGTTAATAGATTGGATTGGTTAATTAGACATGATACTAGTGAACCTAACTAGACTTGACATGACAACTTGGACCAATTTATTAGACTAGTCACATTGGACCCGAATTAGCTAACCATTTCATTAATTAAGGATATGCCTTAACCTTCATTAGGAAGAGAAGATTCTCCACTAATTAATTATTCATCATGACAACCCAATAGGGGCATTGTGGACTTTTTGCATCAACCCAACCCTAGGGTTAAGTGGTCGGCCCTAATATAGGGGGATAGATTCTCTCTCCTCTCATTCTTCATCCAAATTATTTCCAAATTGGTTTTCTTCCTCAAATTAATCCATTTATCCACCAAATTCTACCAAATCACTTCCAATCCCTTCCCTAATCATCATCAAGGAGCACTAGGAGCTTGGATTGCTAGGAGCATTGGAGAAGGAGTTTGGTTAGGAGCTTGTGTCCAAATTATGTCCTATTGAGTTTTTATTTAGAATCCATCTTCCAATAGATAAAATTCTAAAATTCTTCTTTAATTAGGTTCTAATTGTTGTATTTGACCATTAGGAACCAATCCATGCATTAGGGCTACCTATAGGAAGAAGAACTAGGTTCTTATGACCCCTATTGTGACTTCTACATTGAGTTTTATGTTCAAGTCATGGAAAATCCAAGATTGGTGTACCAAATGTGTGCCATTGGGTTAAATAGGTTTAATTAGACTTAATTTAATATTTTGGGGGTAGGTACGTGTCCATAATTGGATACGAGTAGGGCATATCGTGATACGTTGTGATACGTCATGATACGAGATAATTTTGGGGTTTTTCCCTTCTACACTTGTGATACACATGCCATATTTTGCTACAACACTTAGATTAGCTACCTATTTCTATAATTAGATTTTATTTATCATATATTGACATGTTCCTAGGCCTTGGATTAAGTTTGGTGAAGTTTGGAGAGAGTATCTTGAGCGTATCATCGGGTATCACACTTGTGCATCACAAGTGCTTGATGAAATGCCTAGTTTATATATATATTGGTTGGTGTTGGTGTTGTGATAGAGAGTATGTGTGGGTGTGCCTGTGCTCGAGTGACAGTGGGGTTGTGTTAAGGTCGGGTCCTCAGGCAATAGGCTTAGCTAAGACTGATTGGTAAAGTCTGAACATTGGGTATGATCAATATGCATGTGTTTTTAGTATGGAGTGAGGAGTTGGTTAGAGTGTAGTAAGTGTCATAGAGATCGAGGTATCTAAAACTGTTGTGTATTGTCTCTGATGTGTGATTTAGGGGTAAGTGTTAAGTTAGAGTGAGGCTTGGGATTCCAAGTACCATGAGAATTGGTGTCTTAACATGGAGCGTATAGTGTGTCGGTTTGTGATGGGTAGTGTGTGGTATTGGATGCAAGTTAGGAAACTAGTAAATAGCTAAGTTAGTATGTATATATAAGTTATAGAGTATACTAGATACTAAATATAGTAGTATAGATATATATAAACTCATATAGTGTGTATAGGGATACATAGAGTATCGAATTACTAGTATATAGGTATATTAGTACTATTAGCTAGTATAACTAGTATTGTTTAGTATTAGCTAGATAGTGGCTAATATGGACTAGTTACCTTAGTATGAACCTAGGAACTTGTGCATGACTTACGATTGACTAGTATGATAAAGGTTGACCTAGTTTTACTAGTGTGACCTAGATTTGACCTAAAAAATAACTAGTTTTTCTTTATCATTGCAAAACACCGTATTGACATGATATTACATATTTAGGTCCTTGAGACACTGGGACAGACACTGTTTGATATTCATTGCTCAGGACCACAGACAAGTACATTCTCTAACGGTTTCTATTATTTTTAATGATTATTATGATTCTAGTTTGTAGTGTTATATTTGATTTCTGACACAGTGGATACACGGGCTAATATCATAGATACTTGTCATGAGGAGTCATGATTGGATCCATCGTACTAGACGAGGATGGGAAAATATTAGCAAGTTATGTGATAATAACCCAACTTACATGTATCATAGCCACCCCATATCTCACGTAGGGTGTAGCCTGACCATATTACAATGCCTCATAGCCTGTTATATATGATTAGCCTGACTCTGCTTGCATCATAGCTAACTCGATGGTTAGCCTGACCTCACATGTATCATAGCTAATCGTATATAACAAGCCTGATATAGTCCCAAGCCGATCACATAGAAAACTAATTTTTCAAGGCATTTAGCCTGTATTTCTATTTCTCTATTTTCAGTTCATACATTGCTAGTATTCACATTTATCTATTTTTACTACTTACTCTCATCAGGGTACTCATTGCTAGTTATTGCTATATGATATGTTGATTGTCTCTCTAGCTTTTCTTACATTCCAGTATTTTATTCCATCACATATATCCCTTACTTAATGCTTTATAGTTTTTATCAATATAATTGGAATTTCTGTTAGTTTATGTGCTTCGCTCCAATCCTGATTGAATATATTTTTCAGAGGACCTTGAGGACTTTTATCCCACATACTATGGATCAGATGTATATGAGGGTCACATCCCGGAGCTTAAGGATGATCCCGTTCCAATAGAGGATCCATTAGTAGTGACTTAGAGCATAGTATTTATATTGTATTTTGATTGTTCCATTTAGATATACTCCGAGTTGCACTATTTGAGACTTATGATGTATTTGAGTAAGCTAGACTATTAGATTTATTACTATTGTTTGAGATGTTATATCTAGACTTATGTGTTGGACATCCTTTATATCATTTCATATCTTTATCATGCCATTCATCTTCCTATAGATATTATTGTGTTTGAGTATATGCGTGCAACATTATATTTATTTTCACTTTGTCCTCCTTATGAAGTTGAGATCATTGACATGTTATATATTATTGTGAGATGTATTAGTTTATATTGTGATATAGACATTATTCTACCGCCGATGCTGCAGCGTAAGCTGGACATACCCATGACTCATGCCCAATTTCCGGGTACGGGTCATGACACATTTTTATGGTGGCCCATGCAGGTCTAAGTCGCAACTAGTGCGATCTCATAGTAGTTCTTAGACTTAAAGTACTATAATGAGCCTGTTACAAGATATATGATTAGAGTACTCAATCACAACTAAGAAACTTTCAACTATTGATTTTGCTATCCTTATTATTCTGAATATTTACTTTCATTGAATATTACTGTCCTTCTTTGATGAAATCGTATCTTGTGCCTTATTTGAATTCTTCTTGTTTTAATCTGTCTTCAAGATGCCGTAAAAGACCAGATCTCAAAGATCAGGACCTGCAAATTCAGAGAGGTTTACCACCTCTCGACCTGCCACATGGGCAGCTGGAGTTGCTCCTTCTGCTTCACCTGTTCACATAGGAGTTTCGACATCTTTCGGGGGTCCTCCTCCCCCACCTTTCCATTGGACTGTCCCAGTTGTTGCGGAGGACCTACCACCGCTGTCACAGTTTCCTTTTCCGGGAGGTGTGCCTACTGACGGATCACAACTGTTTGCTTTGATCCAGGGCATGGTAGATTCCCAGAGGTTGTAAGCGGAGGCTCAGCGTATTCTGGCTTAGGCGTAGAGGGTGCAGGCTGAGGCACACCAAACGCAGATGGAGCTGATAAGAGAAAGCATAGAGAATGCTCACCAGGTGGCTCTACAGGCAGTGGAGAGAGTTTTCTAGCAGCATCATGGCCAGCCATAGTAGCAGAGGCCAGGTACTATTGTGGACTTTAAGAGGACGTCGCCTCGGGAGTTCACGGGTACCGAGGGGATAATCTATGCTGACGACTGGTTGGTGGATATAGAGAGGATCCTACGTTTGGCTCAGATTCCAGAGAGCTTACAGACCGAGGCGGGCGACAGCCAGCTGTTTGTTATCGCACTCACTTGGTATCGCATGGAGCCCAGACTTACCGTACGAGGACTTACTTGGGAGGCTTTTAAGGAGTTGTTTCAAGGAAATTTTTTGCCCCGACATGGCCCTGGGATCTTTGGAGAGTCAGTTTCATGACTTAGTCCAAGATAACATGTCGGTTGACGAGTATGTCGCAGAGTTCTGGCATTTGAACCGTTTTGCACCATCCATGATTCCGAACCCAGAAGATCGAGCCCGAAAGTTCAAGAAGGGGTTGATGAGAGAAATCAAGTCGCTCACTTTTGGTCGTTGCACCGCTACCTTTGAGGAGATATTAATAGATACCTAGATTATTGAGCATGATCTGGATCTCAGGCCCAAGAGTTATCATGATGTTTCTGGAGGTGCGAGTGGCAGTGTAGGACCGACCAAGCGTCCCTATTTTCAGCAGCAGCAAAGGCCGTATCAGCATAAACACCAGTAGCACCAGGCACCAGCTCATGGACATGTTCAACAGCAACCGCAGAGACAAACCCAGCCCGATGTCTAGTGTGAGTATTATAGGAAGACATGACACACGAGGGACATCTGTAGGAAGAGGCTGGGTACCTGTTTGTCCTACGGATCATCAGTGCACCAGTTGAGGGATTGCCCATCGATTCAAACTCATCCAGGTCAGAGTGGGGCATCCGCTTAGAGGGGACCTGGCCGAGCACCTACGATACCAGGAGGCCAGCAAAGGGGACCTCTACTTCCGCCATAACAACAGAGTTTCACCCAGCACCAGCAGCAGTAGAGAGGTGCACCCCAGGTCCGAGCATTTGCCATGACGTTTGAGGAGGCCGAGCCAGTAGGAGACATGATTTCAGGTTCAGTCCTTCTCGATTCTATTTCAGCATTTGCTTTATTTGATTTCGGTGCTTCCCATAATTTTGTATCTGTATCTTTTGCTCTTAAGCATCATTTAGAGGCTGAACCCTTGGCTAGGACTTGTAAGATCATGACTCGGGGTGTCACTATCATAGTCAGTAATTTTTGTAAGAATCAGAGAGTTACATTGGGAGGTCGGGAGTTGAGTGCGTGCTTACTCATAATGTCACTTCTGAGCTACGATATTATACTCGGGATGGATTGGTTAAGTAGGCACCATGCTAGTATAGATATTAGTGTAGGCAGAGTGTTATTTCGATCGTCAGGACAAACAAAGTTTGAGATTGCCAAAAGAGAAGCGGAGCAGCAGAGCAGAGCGAGGGTATCATCTGTGGAGCCATGGTGGAAGAGAAGGAGCTGCCACATCCTTTGATAGATGAGTTTCTGAATGTCTTTGTTTGATAATAAACGAAAGAAATGAAACTAGGTTTATACGAAGAAACAAGAAAAAGAAGTACAATTAATCCTATACGAGGATGTTAAGTACAAAAATTTAATTATGGAGAAATATTGCTATAGGAGTCTGATCTGCGGTCGATCACTTTGTCCCTTGGACCACACGATGACGAAGAAGTGCTGTAGAAGACGAAAAAGAAGCTTCAAAGACTGCAGGGAAGGTTGAACTCTCGTTGCCAAAGCTCTCTATATGTGTTCTTTTGACCTTGACCTCTGTGTTTGACCCTTTGCAAAATCTTCGACCTTGTGCCAAATCTTCGACTTTGCAAAATCTTCGACCTTTGACCTCCGTGGCCGGAGGTCTCTATTTATAGAGTTTGGTCTCAATCGGTGTAGAAACCGAACAGCGGAGAGAACTGCACCTTTTACGCGACGGTTATAATAACTGCCACCACGTATGAATGATCTCCTGAATCGGCGTGTGACGCGTGTCCCATTACGGGATAATGCGTATAATCGCTCATCGAAGATCACGGCATGCAAGCTACGTAGATAACTGCCCCTCGCGTAAAGATGGTTGGCATAAAAGCCAAATAACTGTCTCATTGGCGTAAAAGCCAAATAGCTGTTCTGATGGCGTAAAAGCCAAGTAGGCGTAGAAGCCGAATAGTTGTCAAGTTGGCGTAGAAGCCAAATAGCTGTCTTGTTGGCGTAGAAGCCAAATAGCTGTCATGTTGGCGTAGAAGCCAAACAACTGTCATGTTGGCGTAGAAGCCAAGTTCTGCGTAAAGCTTGGTACTGCATGGATAGGTAACCAGCGTAAAGATAGTCGATTATCCTTCTTTGACTGAGGTCTTGAGCGTATTTCTGGGCCAAATAGCCTTATCACGCACCTTTGCAAATATAGCCTGAGTTGACGTATTTCGAGGAGATAGCATACGATGTACTCCTATAGCTGAAAATAGTCAAGTCGGCGTATTTCGAGGAGATAGCATACGACGTACTCCTATAGCTAAAAATAGCCAGGTCGGCGTATTTCGAGAAGATAGCATACGGCGTACTCCTATAGATGAAAATAGCCAGGTCGGCGTAATGTGCAGGGATGGTGATGTGGACATTTTAGCCCTAATTATAGCTCACCCAGTCATTAAAAGTAGAACCAAATCTTGTGCATTAAATGCAGAGATCTGCCCCCATCTCGTGCATTAACTGCAGAGACGTGCCTCGAGTTCTGTACGAAGAGCAGCTTTTAACATGGCGGTCCGCTTTGTCTCATCCTGAGCGTAAAAGCTCATCTCTGCCTGTGTAAAATAGGCAGCGTATTCCTTGAATGCGTAAATGACGTCTTATATCAAGGGTTTGTCACTAAAAGACAGTCTAGGGCTCTGTATATAATCATCATAACAGCCGTCCTCTCGATCGTCGTGCAGTACTCTTTGTTAGGAGTCAGGTTCACTGCTTTGTCTGACAGGTTCATTCGAGGAATACGAAGAGTTCCTCGTACAATTTCTCGGTAAAGCAGACAGGTTTTACGCCAAAGTGGCGATGCAACAACCCTTTTACGCCAGAGCAGTCTGGAAATACTGTTTTACGCGGGTTATTCTGGAGCTATATTTTATGCTAAAATAGCGTTTGAAGCTCTACTGTACGCCGATGGCTCTGAAGTCATATTTTACGCCACCCAATGCTGAAGCTCTATTTTATGCGGGCTTCCTGCATGTTGAGGGTTTTACGCGTGTGATTCCCCAGCGTATTTTTCATGCTTGTACAAGACCCCCTTCAAAGTTTTCAAATTCCTCATAATTTGAAACACTTTGAATGAAGCATGAAACGGTCAAATTTGACTCGTTCCGCAAGGCTGATTTCTCGGCAAATATTTAGGAATTTATTAGGATTTGGTGTGATCTCCTCTGCCTATATAAAGGCGAATGAGTTAACCTGTTTTTCCCATACTTCCTTCACCACAAAGAGATGGTTGCCGAGCTTCGTCGGGTTGACTTAAAGAAGAAGAATATCATGTTCTTCCAGCATATAAGGAGCCATAAAAAAAGGCGTCTTCGAGCAAATGTCCTCTGCAATGATGGATCATGGAAGGATATCATAGCTTCCTTTGCTCGGGATGATCAGCAACTTCATATGATGATTCGTCCAGGAGAGAGGAAGGGTCTCATTTGGCCACACAGCTTGCAAGCTGTATTTTTTCCCATTATGGCGCTGGACGCAGGTAGGCAGTTTGGTCCCTGTTTTCCAGTATTGTGTTGGGTCTGAATCCCTAACACAATTCCAGGGCATGCCTGCCATGGCGTATGGAGGATGGACTTGAAAAATTTATACATGTCCAGTTGTGTAACCTCCCGCCATTAATTATTTAATCGGCCGCGGGAGCCGCGGGAGCCGATTAACTGCTGTAGAAGACAAAAAAGATCTACACCAATATGATAACCTGGCACAGCAGATTCTAGAAAAAGGATTTCCATCATATGTAATCATGAAGATGAAAAACCCTTTTGTAATCTGGATTTCTATCATATGTAATCATGATTAATAAACATGTCTTCTTTTACGCATCTGATGATTTGCCATATTTGCTGTGAGGAAGTCTGAATATGTGCAGCTTTAGCACGTCTGAATAACTTTACGCTGACTCTGATAAAAAAGTATCTGATCTCGTCCCGTCTTTTATGCGTAACTGAAGACGCGTAGAGAGCTTCTTAGCATTAAGTTGAAGATCCAAACTGTCATGCTGTTTTGAACGAGGAGTCGTGTAAAATTTCTGAACTGTTACTTCTTTGATACGAAGAATTCTTATTCAGACCATCATCTTCAGGAATGTTTTCCCGAAAATCCCTTAAAAAAAGGCGAGAAATGGCCGTCAAACAGGCCATACTTGAACTTTTGAGAAAGATTCCGGCTGGACTTCGGATGAACTTCCAATCTACCCAAGAAGAATAGTCATCTTCAATGCTGAACTCTATAAGTTTTGGGCACTTGGAATATTTTGTGGCCAAGAAGGAACATTTTCTGCATAAATCCTTACAATTGACCATCTGTAGCTTTCGAGCGTAGAATCGTAGATTTATAGCCTTTGAGCGTAAAAAGCTTCCGAGCGTGAAATCATAGATTTATAGCCTCTGAGCGTAAAATCGTAGGTTTGTAGCCTCTGAGCGTAAAAGCTCCTGAGCATAAAAGCTACCGAGCGTAAAATC
Source organism: Iris macrosiphon (assembly GCA_036927795.1). Classification (NCBI taxonomy): domain Eukaryota; kingdom Viridiplantae; phylum Streptophyta; class Magnoliopsida; order Asparagales; family Iridaceae; genus Iris; species Iris macrosiphon. The sequence goes on from JAYESA010000002.1 coordinate 44,079,565, forward strand.
GCAGATTTGTAGCCTCTGAGCGTAAAATTGTAGATTTATAGCCTCTCGCGCGTAGAAGCTCCTGAGCGTAAAAAATCATAGATCTGCTCTGCGCGTAAATTCTGGATCCACTGACTGTCCATCTTCTTTTTTCAAATGATAGGCTGACGTGGTCCCAAATCATAACCGAATATTAAATATCGGATTTGGTTAGGAATTCGAAGAGTTATCCAAACTCTATAAATAGCCCAAGGTCTTGAGAGAGAAAACTTTTATCTGTCTTCACAAAACCCTAGCTTTTCAAGAACCTTTCTTCTTCGTCTTTTTCTTGAGAACTCAGAATCGCCATGGCACCTAAACAGGCTTCCACTGCTAAGAGAAAGAAGGTCCCTTCCTCTTCTCGCTCTTCTGCTCAAGCACGAGCAACTCCCCTTAGGCTGAACGAGCCTCGATCCGAGCGAAGTGCTCCTCCGTCGAGCTGTGCTCCGGACGTCACAGATAAAAGGACTCCGAGGGGAATAGAGGACTTTTCACACACGTTGTACGTGTATGCGAACCAATACGCCCATATTTATAATGTGTCAGCGTAAAACCATCTTTTCGCAGTCTGGCGTAAAAACTCAGACTGTCGAAATTTTGGCGTATACTCCCAACTTTGGGTTTTACGCGCTGAATAAAAATTCCGGCATAAAATCTTGAATTTTGGGCAGTCTGGCATAAAAACTCAGACTGTTGGATGTTTTCGGCGTATACTGCCAACCTTGAATTTTATGCCTCGGAAGTAGGTTCCAGCGTAAAAACTCAAATTTTTGCAGTCTTGGCATAAAAGCTCCGACTGATAATCTTTGGCGTTAACTGTAAGAGTGTAGCGTCTAGTATAGAAACTGACTTGTTCTCTTGCATTTTGTAGTGGACTTGCAGATCCCTCCTTTGGCTGAGGTGATGGGCTCTGCTGCCGGAATGCTGAACTCAAACTACTTGGAGGACTTGTCCCATGTGACATTCCCCATTTTTGGAGCCAACTATCCTGAAGAAAGGGGAACCCTGATCTCGTCCCAGGGAGAACGCATGCTGCTGAGTATGATCAGCGGGGAGCCCTAACATACATAGACGGGACGGAGTATAAGAATCCTGGTTTCTTATTCGGGGATGTTATTGACAAACAATCCCAGACCAAGCCCAAGAAAGAGGATTGGGTGTTTACTGCTGAGGGCACGGTGATGTTTCTGCCCAGGATGCTCAGGGATTACCCTATCTCGGTATTCTTCCATGCCACCCATCCCAGGAAGATGGTGTGGACTTTGACTCCCGATCTTCATGGCCGACCGGGAAAGATCTTATACAACAAGGGATATGACCGGGGGGCCTATATGAGCCGTCCTTCAGGCCCTGTTGTGCCCTTTAGGGGATTACTGCCGGATAGTGTCCCGAGTGAGGACACTTCACTGATCCAGCCGGTCCAGATATCGACCTTCTGTAATGACTTCATGGGGTAGGGACGAATGTACCCCAGGGTCAACCCTTGGAGCAGTGGATGGCTTAGCCCGGGGAATCTTCGATGGGCCAGTTTGACTGCCTGGGCCCTGAAGCACTTCCAGGTGGAGCTGGAAAATATTGGCCTGTTTGCGGCGGTGAGTGCCACAAGTATTGGGTTGCTTGTCAACCCTAACTTGTTTTTAGCGTTGATGGAGCGATACAACTCCTCACCGGGACTTTTACCTCTCCGCTAGGGGAGTTGGGCCTGGCCCTTCATGAGATGGCAGAAATTTCAAGGCTGCCAATGGGGGACGCTCCTTATGAAGAGTATGTCCCTATAAATAGGGAATTGAGGGATACAAACCCTCGGGCAGTGGCAATGTATCAGGAGCTGATGAGCCACTACCTTGCCTGCACCACTTTCTACAAGGAGCCCTCTGATTTGGCTTACATCAACAAGTGGGCAACCTATCTCTTCTTTCACCAGGCCAGAAATATTAAGCCGGACAAGGTGGTAGATAGCCGAGATAGGCCCTTGAACCTCCTGAGCATGCTCAATGCTAACACGGTCAATGACCTTATTGAAGACGCCGGGGTTCCGGATTATGTTCTCGATGAGGAGACCGGGGTTATCCTGCAGGTACAAAAGCCTTCAGCTATATGAGGCATTATCGCAAGCCTCTGTCAAAGGAAGCTCAATTGGCTGGCTTTCTCTCCGTCTGGCTACGCCGATGGGTAGTGCCGGGCATCGCGTCTACGGATCGCATCCATCGCAATACCTTGTGGCCTGCAGTACGTTTAGTATTCGGAGCAAGACTGGGCCTGCTTCCTGCTATGGTATGTAGAATACAAGCAGGCCTGAGGGCCTTTACTGATGGGCTTCTTGCTGATAAGACGCAGCGTGAAAGCTTTCCCAGGATGGAATTACCCTTCCTATACCTGATGGGATGGCTGATCCTTCACAACACCAGGGTGATGTCCCCCAGTTCTGCCACCGGTTCAGGAAATAACTTCTTATTGAATTACAAGAATTCCTCTTGGAACGTGGCGACCGTCACAGATTGCCGGCGGGCGTTAAACATTGCCCACAGCTGGAAGCTCTTTTGTATCGTCCCCCCTGTATATATCAATCAACATGGGACGAAACTCAAGGATGAGGGCCATAGGAGGACCATTCTTTCTCCTGAAGCCTTCTACTGGTTGGTCTGCATTAGACCTTCCCACTTACTGTACAGAAGTGAGGATCATTACTTCTTGGAGCCTTATCTGCCCAGTCGGTTCGCCAGACAATTTGGGTATGATCAACTGCATGTGGGGAATGCCATTAACAGCTTCAAGTCCAAAGGTTGATTTATTGATGGAGCCAGAGGGTGGCGGTACTTCATCACGGGCTGTACTGGTGCAACTTTTGCCGTGCCTGCGACTTCTCTTTCCATAGAGCTGCGCATCTTGCACTCGTATGCGCAGTTCTATGCGTCCATCAATATCTTCCATCGCGATTTTGATGTGCGTGGAAGTTTTATGATGCCCTCCTATAGGTCCACTGGAAGGGAGGATGTTCCGTCTATTTCCTCTGATGAGAATGAAGACACCACCGGGACAGACGAATTTTTTGTTAATAATACCGAGAGGTGTAATAGCTCCGCCAGCAGAGCCTCTCGTTATTCCCCAGAAACGGAAGGCTTCCACTCCGAAAGAGCCTTACCCTCGCAAGAAGAAGATAGCCAGAGGTCCGAAAAGGGCTTCCACCAGGGGGCTTCTAGGAGCGTGTCTGTCGTTTCCCCTGTTGGGGATAATTCTTTAATCAGAGGTCCTTCGCCTTTTAGAGAGAGAACCTCCATAATTCCGGTTGGCAGAGCCGGAGATTCTTTGCTCGAGATCGCTGCTGCTACTACTGCTTCTGGTAGTGCTACGAGATCGCCTACGAGGCCGAGCATTTTAAGGATACCTTTATCCAGACAAATAATGGGAGTAACCCCTACTTCGTCTGTAAGTATCTCCAGTGAGATTCCACCCGATGAGCCTCGAGTGGATCTTGGTGAAGACTGGGAAGACTATCCTCCAACGTCAGTTAGTGCACCCTCTTCCCCAGGTATGACAGCCCGCTTAGCATCATTAAGAAATGATTTAGCTGTACAGGCTACGGACGCGACATATATACCATCGGCCATAGGTAAATGTTGTCCTTACGCCTCTTTTAGGAAAATTAACATCAAACTGATATTAACTTTCTCTCATCTTCTTTTCAGGCGAAGACATTTCTGGAGAGGGCGGAGTTGACGCAACCTTTGATTTTGTTGCGGATCATGCCGATGAAATGGCGGTGTTTGATACCGAAGGGGCATGCTTTGAAGCTGTCGATCCTTCGTCTGCCGTATTTTCGGGTGTCGTCTCGCCAGCAGCAGTTCAGATATCATCAGAGGATGATGAGCCTATCATTGCGACTTTGCCTCCTTCGTTGAGTACGCCAGCAACTTCAACCGTTGCTGGTGTTCTTTCTTTTGTCGCGCCATCTGTTGAGTCGACGGCCGTGGCAACGTCCTCCGTAGTCACTTCTGAAAGAAGATTTCCTGGTATCGCGGCCACTCCCAGCGTGCATCCGGTCTTCGATATGCTGATTGAACAATATACCAGCCTATTCTGTCTCAGTCTGAAGGAGTTGATATCGATGGTGCTGGAGAAGAACATGAGCTTTGATAATCTGCTGACGTCCTCCCAGCTTGCGATAGCGTTGATCAAAAATTTCCATGATGCTGGACGAGCTGACGCTCTGGATGAAATAGTTAATGGTTTGGAACAACCTATTAACGAATATTTGCAAATATCTCGAGGCAACGTCGATGATATGATTCAGGCCGAGTACGACTCCTTGACTGCGAAGCTTACTGAACAGATGGAGTCTCTGAACAAATCCATTCGGACACAGCAGCAAGAGATGGATGAAGAGCAGGCCGTCTTGGAGGAGGTTATTCCTCAGCTGACCCGATGCGAGGCCGAACATGAGGGAAATGAAGCGAGGGTCCGCAAATTGGAAGCTAAACTCGCTCAAGCAAAGGAGTGGGCTCTCCAGTCATCGACAGCTCGAGATGTGCTGAAGGGCCGAATGGATACAGCTCAGCGGAACTTGGCACGTGCGGGTAGCATCCGTGCCGATTTTGTTCATGTTCGGTCCGAACTATCCCTTTTGAGTGATGACGAGGCACGTCTAGAGCGGGCTCGCGCTAAAATCTTGGACTCCCGGAATAAGAGGATGACCGCTTTGGTGAAACATATTCGTGATTTGACTGCTCCTCCCTAATGATGTACTTTTTGCTTCTTTTTTGTAACTCGCTCTTCCCGGAGATAATAATAAAAGATGCTTTATCTGTCTTTGTGGACCCATTATTTTTTAATATAAATGATAGGCTAGGGTGAAAGTGATATCAGAGGTAATATGGACATGATATACTTTCGGTAAGCTTCAGCTGGATATATCTATTCAGAGGTTATATGGACATGATAGAATATGATCCAACTAAATTTGTATACAAAACACTATCAGAGGTAATATGGACGTGATAGGTTTTGAAGTTCCAAATTAGTTAAACATATCTATTCAGAGGTCATAATAACATGATAGAATATGCTCCAACCAGTCTTTGTACGTAGTATCGTTAGAAATGAGATCTTCACTATACTCCGTTTAAGCAAGGGAGATTAAGCATAGTACTTCTTCAGGAATTTGCCGTTGATAGGAGCCATCATCAGATCTCCGTTAGGCTTGGCTAATCTGTAAGCGCCGTTTGAGAATGTCGTCTCAATCACATAAGGGCCCTCCCATTTGGGCTAGAATTTACCCTTACTCTTGTGCGTAATGATCATTGGCCTCTTCACAGCTAAAACTAGCTCACCAATTTTGAATACTTTTTCCTTCACTTTTTGATTAAAAGTTCTGGAGATGCGTGCTTGGTAGAATGCAATGCGTTGTTGAGCTTGAAGGCATTTCTCGTCTAATCCTTCTAGCTCTTGAAGCCGTAGCCGATCATTATTTTCCCGAGTCAACTCATTAGCCACTGCTATTGTGAGTGATGGGATTTGGATTTCAATGGGGAGAACTGCTTCACACCCATAGACTAATGAGAATGGGGTAGAACCCGTCGGTGTTCGTACCGTTGTACGGTATGCCCAGAGGCATTCTCCGAGCTTCTCATTCCAATCTCTTTTGTTCGAAGAGACGAACTTCTTTAGGAGTTTGATAATGGTTTTGTTGAAGGCTTCCGCCAAACCATTAACAGCAGGATTATATGCCGTTGAGGCCATATTTTGTATCCGATTCTTATCGCAAAATCGGTAAAACGCTTGGCTGATGAATTGGGGCCCGTTGTCATGAATTATCCTTCGGGGTATCCCAAAGCGATAAATGACATGATGCTTGATAAAGCTAATCACGTTGGATGTCTTTACCTCAGCAAGGGGGATAGCCTCCGCCCATTTAGAGAAATAATCGGTGATAGCCAATATGAACCAATGTCCTCTGGAAGATGACGGGTGAATAGGACCATTGATATCCATACCCCATGCTTCGAATGGCCATGATGCAATGGTAGGATGTCGATACTCAGAAGGCTGATGTATAAAATTTGCATGAACCTGACAGGCTTTGCACTGTCTTGAATATTTTACTGCATCTTCGATCATAGTAGGCCAGTAGTAGCCCATCCTCCTGATACGATCCTGTAAATTAGGACCAGGTTGATGTGCTCCACATACACCATCGTAAGCTTCACGGATAACCCGCTTTGCATCATCATCGGAGAGACATCTTAGTAGTAGTCCATCGTATGTTCGGCGATATAGGCTTTGTGAAGAAGCATCAAAATAAAAGCGTAATGATCGTCTTTTGATAGACACTGCTTCTTTAGGATCCTCGGGTAAAATTCCGTATGCCATAAAATCTATAAAAGGACTTCTCCAGTCTCTCTTAGGAGGAACCATGTTTGCGGTATAGCTGCATTCCAGGTGAAAGTTATTTTTCACACAGAATAGATCTCTGTTGAAAAGGATTACCGAATTCTGCCTCCTTATAGGAATAGCTAGATCTGCAGCTAAACTGGCCAGAGCATCAGCTTCCAAATTTTGAGATTTTGGCACATGCTCTAGGAAGAAACCTTTAAAAGACATGGCTATCTCGATAGTTGCTTGGTGATAAGGAATGAGGTCTGGATTACGGACTTCATATATTCCTCTGACCTGATTGACGATCAGCTGAGAATCACCAAAAGCTTCCAGGTATTCGACCTCCAATTCTTTAGCGACTTGAAGCCCGATTAGTAGAGCGTTATACTCTGCCACATTATTAGAGCAGGGTTCGCTAAGAGAATATGCTCGATAGATAACGAGTTTATCAGGGGTTACCAGGACAATTCCTACTCCTGAAACCACGTTTTCCTTAGGACCAGTCCTGGAGGCGCCATCGAAGAATAGCCGCCATGTGTCACCTTCCATTATAGAGTTACATTCTGCAACTTCGTTGGGGATGTCCTCGTATAGTTTGGAGGTTTCCGGGATTGGATGAGCAGCTAAGAAATCAGCCAAGGCCTGACCCTTTATGGACTTCTGAGGGACGTACACCATATCATACGGTGTTAATAATATCGCCCAAGTCGCGAGTCGGGAGTTAAGGACGCTCGGCTTGTTCATCAATACCCGAAGAGGATTGATTCTGGAGATAATATGAATAGTTTGGCCTGTGACATAATGTTGCGTCTTCTGAATGGCGAACATTAGGGCCAAACATTCTTTTTCTACTGGATTGTACCGGTGTTCAGCTCTGACCATCATCCTGCTTAGGTAGTAGATAGCCTGTTCATAACCCTCATTGTTCTTCTGTGCGAGGAGAGCTCCTAAAGAATGATCCATTGCTCGAACATACAGAAAAAAATGGTCTTCCTATGATGGGCGACACCAGAACTGGAGGATTAGTGAGATAGCGTTTGATATTATTAAACGCTTGCTGAAAGGCTTCGTCCCATACAAAGGACACACCTTTTTTCATCAGACGGGAAAAAGGTTGACATCTTCCAGAAAGGTTGGATATGAATCTCTTGATATAGGCTAGACGACCTTGAAATCCCCTGAGTTCTCTCAGATTTTGGGGAGGTCGCATCTCTAGGATAGCCTTTACTTTATTAGGATCAACTTGAATGCCTTTAGCTGTAATGACAAATCCTAGGAATTTGCCACTGGATACACCGAGAAAGGACTTTGTAGGGTTCATTTTTAGTTGATGTTGGCGCATCAACTCAAACACTGTCTTCAAGTCTTGGATGTGAGTACCCTTGCGACAGCTTTTGACAGCGATATCGTCTACGTAACATTCCACTATTTTGCGTAGATGCTCATCGAATATGTTACTCATAGCTCGCTGATATGTAGCTCCGGCATTCTTCAATCCGAAGGGCATGACTGTGTAGCAATATACCCCCAGTGGTGTACGGAAGGAAGTATGTTTTTCGTCTTCAGGATCCATCTTAATCTGATTATATCCTGAAAATCCGTCCATGAAAGACATGCGCTCAAAACCGCAGGTATTGTCGATCATGACGTCTGTGATGGGAAGAGGGAACTCATCCTTAGGGCAGGCCGCATTGAGATCTCTTAAGTCGATACAAATGCGAACTTTCCTATTTTCTTCATGACTGGGACAACATTAGCAACCCAATCAGGATGTTGTTCTTCCCGGATGAACCCGCAGGCTATTAACTTCTTGACTTCAGCTTCAATGGCATCCATCATATCCGGGCGGAACCGGCGTTGGTGCTGCTTTACAGGTTTTGAATTGGGCAGTATGTTGAGTTTGTGGGTAGCCACTTTTGGATCAAGACCTGGCATATCCTCATAATTCCACGCAAAGACGTCGATATATTCTTTTATCAGCTGGATTATCTCTTCCCTTTCTTCTTCGGAAAGATCGTTACTGATAAATATCAGCTTTGGTGAAATTTCATCCCCAACATCAATTTGGATAACTTTATCTTCAGTGGGCGGTTCTCTCTGCTCGAACCAAAGTTCCCATTGTGTATCCATTTGTTGCACCCAGGAGTCATTTTCAAACGGTTCAGATTCTTGTTCGTCTGCTTCGGGAGAATCTGTCAATACCGTATTTGCTGACAATATTCGTTCACGATCAGCATATGAGTCGGAGGACGATGAACCATCCTGAGAAGAGGAAATGGTATCCTCACTTGAATCAAAAATTGCAAGAGATGTGGTATACCCTAACCCGAAGTGCGTTCGTTGATGGTAGGGATCACCAAGCAATGGCATTCGCCTACCTTTCCCATAATTGAGGCCTGGCTCTGACTTCAGATCATAACCCATGCTTAGCATAATCTTCAAAGCTTGTGGGCTATATCTGTTGACCTGCATTTTCCCAGCATCAGATTCGTGAGAATCTTCTTGTACAATCGATCTGCTCCGCATGCGACCGAAGACTATTGGATGCTGATTGTTGCGAGTAGGCGAGATAATAAAGATAGAATCTTCATGTGGCCCGTATGTCGTGATGACATTAGATGTTGACGCTACCTCCCACACATACGGATAATAGGAGTCTATAGCTTCCAAGAATTTTTGTGCTATAGGTTCTAAATCGTTATGAGGGGAGTATTCTTGATTTGGAAATTGAGCGTCGGTATACTGGAAAGGAGAATCTTTATTATCGTCAGAAACCACGTTCCCGGTTGTATTTACATCAGTCGGCTGCGTACTGCGCCAACGGTTAATGACCAAAGGTGGAGGCTTCTGGTTCAGGGTGATCACTTGGGGATCATTACCTCCTCCTGATTTGGTTTTGTCCAAGTGGATAGCCATGGGCTCCATGACTTTCGTACGGGTAGTCCGCCCTTTCACCTGGATTGACAGAGGTTGCTCGGCAGATGGCTCTCCTGGCTCCCGATGGAATTCCTCCTCCGTCTTGCCTGACACCTCCTTCATGTAGTCTTGGGTGTACAATATGGCATCGGAATAGTAGGACTCAACTCCTTTGAACGGGTTGATGTCAACAAACTCTATTTTTACTGTTCCTTGGGCGTCTACATATTTGAAGCATTAATGTAGAGTGGAAGGAATAATCTGGATCCTCAGACGAATCTTCCCCAATGGCTTACTTTTTCTGGCGTTAAAGCCTATGATTGTAGTGGTGGTGTAAGCCAGTTCGCTTGTAGGAATCCTCAATGGCCTGAGCAGACTATGAGGGATGATGTTGATCGACGATCCCAGCTCTATGTGAATCCGGTCTACCTCCATGGAACCGACGTATCTGATGTAATAGAGGGGCCTGTCATACTTGCCATGTTTCAGCAACATGTCTTCTTGAGTGTAAGTGATGTTAGGGACCACTTCCATCACACTATGACATTGAGGGCATGCCACAGGCTCTTTGTCGGGGGACTTGAGCTGAGTCAAGCATACGTCTGCTTACATTAAAGCTTCGTTCAAGGCTTGACGAGTGTCTTTGGATAGCCTGAGCAGCTCAAAAATGGACAGTCTGGCTGGAGTATTAGCCAATTAGGCCAGGATGTCGAAGTTATATAGTTTCTCTAAACCTTTGTTTTGAATATTCTTCAAAGGTTTATCAAAACAAACTTCTTTCTGCTTGCCCTTATCTACCGAAGTCGATCTAGAAGGACCTGCCTCTGGTATGACAGGTTCGGATTCTGGAAGTTTGACAGCTGAAGTGTCTGCCATCGCTTCTCCCTGATTTCCTCTATAGTCCTTGAGGTAGACTTTCCCAGAACGGGTTCCGGTAGCCAAAGCCTCTTCTTCTGATGTCGGAGATATTGCAACCATATGGCATGGTTTGCGTCTTGAGTTTTTTCTAGACTTAGCCTTAGCAGCTTGAGTCTCTTCCTCAATCTCTGACACCAGATCAGGATGAACCCACATAATCTCACCACCCTGGATAGTTAGGGGTACCAGGTCATGATTTTGACCCCTGGCCGGTGGAAGATTAACAATGTTCATCATCGTCCAAGAAATAGGTACAACACCATCCGGGACTTCTTGATGGGGCATATCACCGAATTGAAGGGAGATCATGTTGGCAGTGACCGTCTTCTCGCTATTGCGTAGAGTGATGGCCTTGGCGTCGATCAGCTCCTGGATTTTCCTCTTTAGTACATAACACGCCTTTGTAGGATGATGTATGTACATATTGAAAATACAGTACTTAGGATTATTAGTACTGCCGACTTTATTAGGCCTCTTCACCTCGGGGAGAGTGAGCTTGCCACTTTTGACTAGACGGTCGAATATGCTCGGAATATCGTCGTCGTCAAAAGAGTATTCTTCTTTAGGCCTGGAAGTCCCAGGATTCGTCTGCGGGTTCCCAGGAGTATGTTGCCTGGACGTGTTGATCGCCAAAGCTTCTTTTCCTTTGGAACCGCGAGGATGGTCGCTATTGGAGGATGACCTCTTCCCTTTTTCAGAGGTAGAGATCATGATTCCATTGTTGCGCACCTTCCGACTATTGTCTTCAGCGGCTACCGCTAAGATGATAAACGAGGGCCAATCATGGAACTGATATGGTCCTATGAACACCGAGATCAGTGGAAGCAGGTTTTTCCTGTAAATGTCCACCAAGGCTGAATCCAGAACTCTGGGAGGCATCTGCAAAGTGGCCTGACGAAAACGTTCGATGAATGTACGAACGTTCTCTTTCTCCTTCTGCTTCACTTCGATGAGTGAGGACATAGACATGTCCATCCCTCCTTCGTAGAATCGAGCAAAGAACAGAGCCTTAAAATCTTCAAAAGAAGTAATGCAGTTGTCCGTAAGACTACGGTACCATTGATAGGCCACTCCCGACAGACAGCCCTTAAATACTCGAGTGAGAAGGGCGTCATTCCCTTGCAGCAACACCGTCATCATGCTGAAGTAATTCATGTACTGGCTCGGTGACATCTTTCCCTCAAACAAAACCATAGCCTGTGGTTTGTATTTTGAAGGGAAAGGGATCTCGTCCCAGATAGCTGGGTAAGGCTGGTTGATGCCCAATTTCTTGAGCTGATCCTTGTGCTTCAAGGTATCAAATTGGGCTTTTAATTCCCGAACTGTCTGCATCGGATCTTCAGCTAGGAAAGGGACCGCAGAGAGGTGAGAGGTCGGTTGTATTGTAACTCCAACATGAGGCAATACATTCTCTGGGTTCAAAGGTGGAGGAGCCGTTGACTCTTAATTTGGAGCCGGCTCTTGGCTTGTGTTGGATGGTGGCATATCCACCCCCACACGTAGTTGAGTTGGAGGAACTGATGTTTGAGCTATGGCAGCTACATGTTGAGTCAGCATCATCTGGTGCATGTTCTCCATCATAAAATGCATCTCTTTCAGCGATGTCTCCAATACAGCGATGCGTTGCTCAATACTTCCTGATGGGGAAGCTTCTTCATGTTCATCTCCGATGGCATAGACTCCAATTTCCCTGGGTGCTACCGAGGGATCAGTATAGACCTCTGTGGAGATCGAGTCTATACTGTCAGTATCATATTCAGGAAACTGGCGACCCCAGTGTCAGAATCGGAGGAATATGAAGCCGACTGTCGCGACCTCGAGCGAGTATTTCGAAAGACACCTGCTTCAATATTCTCCAGGAGTCTATCAAATCTCCTTTGGCTTGGAGTTCTAGAGGGGTGACGTCTTGAACTTATCCTTCCTCTAGGAATGTGTGAAGCCATGTTCACTGATGCGAATGTAGGCTCTTCTTCCTGTAAGGGCACAGAGTAGTTCAACCGGTCGAAAACTGACCATTTTACCTTAGAGCAGTAGTAGTTAACTACAACTTTATGACTATTACAACAGTGCTCCCTAGGGGATGTAATAGACATATTAGAAGATCCCCTGTCTTTGTGCTTCTGGGTCAGGAAATCACGCAAGTCAGGAGAATTGACAGGAGAAGAAGAAGAAGAAGGCTTATTTAGCCTTTTTACATCAGTGGGGGTACGGAGATTGGGAATCATAACTCTCTCCCTGCCATAAGAATACAGCAGTTAAGCCATATGAGTTGCGTACGATCCGTCATCCGTTTGAGGAACGTATGTTCCCGTGAACCGAAGCTTTGCGTCAAGAGGCTTGTCCTGGCGTAATCTGAAGCTTTGCACAGGTTGGCGTAAAACCGAAGTGGTTCTCCATCGGCCGTCAGCATTCCGCGTAACCTAAAGAGCGGGCAAATTCTTCTCTTGATGGCGTAAAAGCCGAGAGGTCGGGAGATCCGCCACTTATTTTCCCTTGTGGTGATTGCAGGGACCATCTGCCTCCTTATAGGCAAGAGATGTATTTTTACGCGCGGAGTGCGGAGTATACTTCTGGATTGGCACTAAGGCACTGCCAGAAGTTTTGTCTGCCATGTCACAGACGGGAGACAGAGTTTTACGCGTAGGGCACGGAGTGGACTTCTGGATTGGCGCTAAGGCATTGCCAGAAGTTTTGTCTGCCACGTCACAGACGGGAGACAGAGTTTTACACGCAGGGCACGGAGTGGACTTCTGGATTGGCGCTAAGGTATTGCCAGAAGCTTTGTCTGCCACGTCACAGACGGGAGACAGAGTTTTATGCGCAGGGCGCGGAGTGAACTTCTGGATTGGTGCTAAGGCATTGCCAGAAGCTTTGTCTGCCACGTCACAGATGGAAGACAGAGATTTTTGCGCTGGGCATATAGGTTGCGTTATCACAACCTTGTTGGTCGGAGAGAGAGACCCTTCAGGAAGGGTAGCGGATGTCCCGGGCATCCATACTTTACGCAGCTTCCTGTTGTCTTGGACAGAGAGGGAACGAGAGCCATCCCCTGCTAGAAGCATGTTTTCATAAGCAGATTGGTCAAATTGGACGACCAGAGTCTTCTTCGTTGATCCGACGGATACAACATCGTATTGAGCAATGGCTTTCTCGTCAGATGAGAAAGTAGTCCCCAGTAGAGTCGCCATCTTGTGTTTGATAATAAACGAAAGACATAAAACTAGGTTTATACGAAACCTTTTCTTTGATTTACAAACAAGAAAAAAAAGTACAATTAATCCTATACGAGGATGTTAAGTACAAAAATTTGATTCTGGAAAAATATTGCTATAGGATTCTAATCTACGGTCGATCACTTTGTCCCTTGGACCACACGATGACGAAAAAGTGCTGTAGAAGACGAAAATAAAGCTTCAAAGACTGCAGGGAAGGTTGAACTCTCGTTGGCAAAGCTCTCTATATGTGTTCTTTTGACCTTGACCTCTGTGTTTGACCCTTTGCAAAATCTTTGACCTTGTGCCAAATCTTCGACTTTGTAAAATCTTCGACCTTTGACCTCCGTGGCCGGAGGTCTCTATTTATAGGGTTTGGTCTCAATCGGTGTAGAAACCGAACGGCGGAGAGAACTTCACCTTTTATGCGGCGGTTATAATAACTGCCACCCACGTATGAATGATCTCCTGAATTGGCGTGTGACGCATGTCCCATTATGGGGTAATACGTATAATCGTTCATCGAAGATCACGGCATGCAAGCCACGTAGATAACTGCCCCTCGCGTAGAGATGGTTGGCATAAAAGCCAAATAACTGCCTCGTTGGCGTAAAAGCTAAATAGCTATTCTGATGGCGTAAAAGCCAAGTAGGCGTAGAAGCCGAATAGTTGTCAAGTTGGCGTAGAAGCCAAATAGCTGTCTTGTTGGCGTAGAAGCCAAATAGTTGTCATGTTGGCGTAGAAGCCAAACAGCTGTCATGTTGGCGTAGAAGCCAAGTTCTACGTAAAGCTTGGTGCTGCATAGATAGGTAACCAGCGTAAAGATAGCCCATTATCCTTCTTTGACTGAGGTCTTGAGCGTATTTCTGGGCCAAATAGCCTTATCACGCACCTTTGCAAATATAGTCTGAGTTGGCGTATTTCGAGGAGATATCATACAGCGTACTCCTATAGCTGAAAATAGCCAGGTCAACGTATTTCGAGGAGATAGTATACGACATACTCCTATAGCTGAAAATAGCCAGGTCGGCGTATTTCGAGAAGATAGCATACGGCATACTCCTATAGATAAAAATAGCCAGGTCGGCGTAATGTGCAGGGATGGTGATGTAGATGTTTTAGCCCTAATTATAGCTCACCCAGTCATTAAAAGTAGAACCAAATCTCGTGCATTAAATGCAGAGATCTGCCCCCATCTCGCGCATTAACTGCAGAGATGTGACTCGAGTTCTGTACGAAGAGCAGTTTTTGACGTGGCGGTCAGCTTTGTTTCATCCTGAGCGTAAAAACTCATCTCTGCCTGTGTAAAATAGGTAGCGTATTCCTTGAATGCGTAAACGATGTTGTTTGATAATAAATGAAAGAAATGAAACTAGGTTTATACGAAACCTTTTCTTTGGTTTACAAACAAGAAAAAGAAGTACAATTAATCCTATACGAGGATGTTAAGTACAAAAATTTGATTCTGGAGAAATATTGCTATAGGAGTCTGATCTGCGGTCGATCACTTTGTTCCTTGGACCACACGATGAAGAAGAAGTGCTGTAGAAGACGAAAAAGAAGCTTCAAAGACTGCAGGAAAGGTTGAACTCTCGTTGCCAAAGCTCTCTATATGTATTCTCTTGACTTTGTGCAAAATCTTCGACCTTTCGACCTTTTGACCTTTTTTCCACCCCTGACCTGCGTGGCCGGAGGTCTCTATTTATAGGGTTCAATCACAGTCGGTGTAGAAACCGAACAGCGGAGAGAGCTGCACCTTTTACGCGGCGGTTGTAATAACTGCCACCCACGTATGAATGATCTTCTGAATTGGCGTGTGACGCGTGTCCCATTACGGGGTAATGCGTATAATCGCTCATCGAAGATCACGGTATGCAAGCCACATAGATAACTGCCCCTCGCGTAGAGATGGTTGGCATAAAAGCCAAATAACTGTCTCGTTGGCATAAAAACCAAATAGAAGTTCTGATGGCGTAAAAGCCAAGTAGGCGTAGAAGCCGAATAGTTGTCAAGTTGGCATAGAAGCCAAATAGCTATCATATTGGCGTAGAAGCCAAGTAGTCGTCATGTTGGCGTAGAAGCCAACTAGCTGTCATGTTGGCGTAGAAGCCAAGTTCTGTGTAAAGCTTTATGCTGCATGGGTAGGTAGCCAGCGTAAAGATAGCCGATTATCCTTCCTTGACTGAGGTCTTGAGCGTATTCTGGGCCAAATAGCCTTATCACGCATCTTTGCAAATATAGCCTAAGTTGGCGTATTTCGAGGAGATAGCATACGGCGTACTCCTATAATTGAAAATAGCCAGGTCGGCGTATTTCGAGAAGATAGCATACGGCGTACTCCTATAGCTAAAAATAGCCTCATGGCGTAATATGCAGAGATAGTGATGTGGACGTATTAGTCCTAATTATAGCTCACCCAGTCATTAAAAGTAGAACCAAATCTCGTGCATTAAATGCAGAGATCTGCCCCCTATCTCGCGCATTAACTGTAGAGACGTGCCTCGAGTTCTGTACGAAGAGCAGCTTTTGACGTGGCGGTCAGCTTTATCTCATCCTGAGCGTAAAAGCTCATCTTTGCCTGTGTAAAATAGGCAGCGTATTCCTTGAATGCGTAAACGACAGTCTTATATCAAGGGTTTGTCACTAAACGACAGTCTGGGGCTCTGTGTAGAATCATCATAACAGCAGTCCTCTCGATAGTCGTGCAGTACTCTTTGTCAGGAGTCAGGTTCACTGCTTCGTCTGACAGGTTCATTCGAGGAATACAAAGAGTTTCTCGTACAACTTCCCGCTGCATTAAAAGCAGATAAGTTTTATGCCGCAATGGCGATATAGCAAACCTTTTTACGCCAAAGCAGTCGGGAAATGCTGCATTACATGGGTTGTTCTGGAGCTATATTTTACGTCGAAATAGCGTTAAAGCTCTGCTGTACGCCAATGGCTCTGAAATCATGTCTTACGCCACCCAGTGCTGGAGCTCTGTTTTACGCGGCTGCCTGTATATTGAGGATTTTACGCGTAGGATTCCCAAGCGTATTTTTTATGCTTCTATAAGACCCCCTTCAAAGTTTTTAAATTCCTCGTAATTTGCAATACTTTGAATGAAGCATGAAACGGTCAAGTTTGACTCATTCCGCGAGGCTGATTTCTCGACAAATATTTAGGAATTTGTTGGGTTTTGGTGTGATCTCCTCTGCCTATATAAAGGCGAATGAGTTAACCTATTTTTTCCACACTTCCTTCACCACAAAGAGATGGTTACCGAGCTTCGTCGGGTTGACTTGAGGAAGAAGAAGATCATGTTCTTCCAATATGTAAGGAACCGTAAAAAGAGGCGTCTTCGAGCAAATGTCCTCTGCAACGATGGATCATGGAAGGATATCATAGCTTCCTTTGCTCGGGATGATCAGCAACTTCATATGACGATTCATCCAGGAGAGAGGAAGGGTCGTATTAGACCACACAGCTTGCAAGCTGTATTTTCTCCCATCATGGCGGTGGACGAGGGTAGGCAGTTTGGCCCTGTCTTCTAGTATTGAGTTGGGTCTGAACCCCCAACACAATTCTAGGTAATGCCTGCCATGGCGTATGGAGGATGGCTTGTGAAATTTATACAAGCCCAGTTCTGTATCCTCCCGCCATTAATTATTTTTTTGTTAATCGGCCGCGGGGGCCGATTAACTGCTGTAGAAGACGAAAAAGATCTCCACCAATATGAGAACCTGGCGCAGCAGATTCTTGGTGTGATCTTGAAGTGGAGATGAGAAACCCTTTGTAGAAAAAGGATTTCCATCATATGTAATCATGAAGATGAAAAACCCTTTGTAAACTGGATTTCCATCATATATAATCATGATTAATAAAATTGTCTTCTTTTATGCATATGATGATTTGCCATATTTTGCTGTGAGGAAGTCTGAATATGTGTAGCTTCAGCACGTCTGAATAATTTTATGCCGACTCTGATAAAAGAGTATCTGATCTCGTCCCGTCTTTTATGCGTAACTGAAGACGCGTAGAAAGCTTCTTAGCATTAAGTCGTCTTTGAAGATCAAAAACTGTCATACTGTTTTGGACGAGGAGTTGCGTAGAATTTCTGAACTGTTACTTCTTTGATACGAAGAATTCTTGCTCAGACCATTATCTTCAAGAATGGTTTCCCGAAAATCCCTTGAAATAAGGCGAGAAATGTCTGTTGAACAGGCCAAGCTTGAACTTTTTGAAAAAGATTCTGACTGGACTTCGAACAAACTTCCAATCGACCCAAGAAGAATAGTCATCTTCAATGCTGAACTCTGTACGTCTTGGGCATTCGGAATATTTTGTAGCCAAGAAGGAGCATTTCCTGCGTAAATCCTTATAATTGGCCATCTGTAGCTTCGAGCGTAGAATCGTAGATTTGTAGCCTCTGAGCATAAAAAGCTTTCGAGCGTGGAATCATAGATTTATAGCCTCTGAGCATAAAACCGTAGGTTTGTAGCCTCAGAGCATAAAAGCTCCTGAGCATAAAAGCTACCGAGCGTAAAACCATATATTTGTAGCCTTTGAGCGTAAAAAATCGTAGATTTATAGCCTCTCGAGCGTAGAAGCTCCTGAGCGTAAAAATCATAGATCTGCTCTGCGCGTAAATTCTAGATCCACTGACTGTCCGTCTTCTTTTTTCAAATGATAGGCTGACGTGGTCCCAAATCATAACCAAATATTAAATATCGAACTTGGTTAGGAATTCGAAGAGTTATCCCAACTCTATAAATAGCCCAAGGTCCTGAGAGAGAAAACTTTTATCTGTCTTCACAAAACCCTAGCTTTCCCAGAATCTTTCTTCTTCATCTCTTTCTTGAGAACTAAGAATCGCCATGGCACCTAAACAGGCTTCCACTGCTAAGGGAAAGAAGGTCCCTTCCTCTTCTCGCTCTGCTGCTCCATCACGGGCAACTCCCATTAGGCTGAACGAGCCCCGATCCGGGCGAAGTACTCTGCCGTCGAGCAGTGCTTCGGACATCACAGGTAAAAGAACTCCGAGGGGAATAGAGGATTTTCCGCACACGTTGTACGTGTATGCGAACCAATACGCCCATATTTCTAATGTGTCAGCGTAAAACCATCTTTTTGCGGTCTGGCGTAAAAACTCAGCCTGTCAAAATTTTGGCATATACTACAAATTTTGAGTTTTACGCACTGGATGTAAATTCTGGCGTACGAACTCAAAATTTGGCAGTCTGGCATAAAAGCTCAGACTGTTAGATTTTTATGTATACTGCCAACCTTGAATTTTATGCCTCGGAAATAGGTTCCAGTGTAAAAGCTCAAGTTTTTGCAGTCTTGGCGTAAAAGCACAGACTGATCATCTTTGGCGTAAACTGTAAGAGTGTATCGTCCAGTATAGAAACTGACTTATTCTCTTGCATTTTGTAGTGGACTTGCAGATCCCTCCCTTGGCTGAGGTGATGGGCTCTGCTGCCGGAATGCTGAACTCAAACTATCTGGAGGATTTGTCCCACGTGACATTCCTTATTTCTGGAGCCAACTATCCTGAAGAAAGGGAAACCCTGATCTCGTCCCAAGGAGAACGTATGCTGCTGAGTATGATCAGTGGGGAGCCTCTGACATACATAGACGGAAAGGAGTATAAGAAACCTAGTTTCTTATTTGGAGATGTTATCGACAAATAATCCCAGACCAAGCACAAGAAAGAGGATTGGGTGTTTACTGCTGAGGGCACGATGATGTATTTGCCCAGGATGCTCAAGGATTACCCTATTTCGGCATTCTTCCATGCTACCCATCCCAGGAAGATGGTGTGGACTTTGACTCCCGATCTTCACGGCCGACCGAGGAAGATTTTATACAATAAGGGAGGCGACCGGGGGGCCTATATGAGCCATCCTTCAGGCCCTGTTGTGCCCTTTAGGGGATTACTGTAGGGTAGTGTCCCAAGTGAGGACACTTCGCTGATACAGTCGGTCCAGATATCGACCTTCTGCAATGACTTTATGGGGCAGGGAGGAATGTACCCCAGGGTCAACCATCGGACCAGTAGATGGCTTAGTCCGGGGAATCTTCGATGGAACATATTGGCCTGTTTGCGGCGGTGAATGCCACAAGTGTTGGGTTGCCTGTCAATCCTAACTTGTTCTTAGCGTTGATGGAGCGATACAACTCGCTCACCGGGACTTTCGCCACTCCACTAGGGGAGTTGGGCCTGGCCCTTCATGAGATGGCAGAAATTTCAAGGCTGCCAAAGGGGGACGCTCCTTATGAAGAGTATGTCCCTACAAACAGGGAATTGAAGGATACAAACCCTCGGGCAGTAGCAGTGTATCAGCAGCTGATGAGCCACTACCTTGCCTGTACCACTTTCTATAAGGAGCCCTCTGATTTGGCTCACATCAACAAGTGGGCAACCTATCTCTTCTTTCACCAGGCCAGAAATATTAAGCCGGACAAGGTGGTAGATAGCCAAGATAGGCCCTTGAACCTCCTGAGCATGCTCAATGCTAACACAGTCGATGACCTTATTGAAGACGCAGGGGCTTCAGATCATATTTTTGACGAGGAGATCGAGGGTTATCCTGCAGGCACAAAAGCCTTCAGCTATATGAAGCATTGTCGCAAGCCTCTGTCAAAGGAAGCTCAATTGGCTGGATTTCTCTCCGTCTGGCTACGCCGCTGGGTAGTGCCGGGCATCGCGTCTGCGGATCGCATCCATCGTAATACCTTGTGGCCCGCAGTACATTTAGTGTTCGGAACAAGACTAGGCCTGCTTCCTGCTATTTTGTGTAGAATACAAGTAGGCCCGAGGGCCCTTACTGATGGGCTTCTCGCTGATAAGACGCAGTGTGAAAGCTTTCCCAAGGTGGAATTACCCTTCTTGTACCTGATAGGGTGGTTGATCCTCCACAACACCAGGGTGATGTCTCCCAGTTCCGCCAGCGGTTCAGGAAATAACTTCTTGTTGAATTACAAGAATTTCTCTTGGAACGTGGTAACCGTCACAGATTGCCGGGGGCGTTAAACGTTGCCCACAGCTGGAAGCTCTTCTGCATCGTCCCTCATGTACATATCAATCAACAGGGGACGAAACTTAAGGATAAGGGCCATGGGAGGACCATTCTTTCTCCTAAATCCTTCTACTGGTTGGTCTGTATTAGACCTTCCTACTTAATGTACAGAAGTGAGGACCATTGCTTCTTGGAGCCCTATCTGCCCAGTCGGTTTGCCAGGCAGTTTGGGTATGGACAGTTGCATGTGGGGAATGCCATTACCAGCTTCAACTCCAAAGGTGGATTTATTGATGGAGCCAGAGGGTGGTGGTACTTCATCACGGGGTGCACTGGTGCAATTATTGCTGTGCCCGCGACTTCTCTTTCCATGGAGCTGCGCATCCTTCACTCGTACGCGCAGTTCTATGCGTCCATCAATACCTTTCATCGTGATTTTGATATGCGTAGAAGTTTTAGGATGCCCTCCCATAGGTCCACTGGAAGGGAGGACGTTCTGTCTGTTTCCTCGGATGAGAATGAAGACACCACCGGGGCAGACAAAGTTTTGTTAACAATACCGAGAGGCGTAATAGCTCCGCCTGTAGAGCCTCTCGTTATCCCCCAGAAACGGAAGGCTTCCATTCCGAAAGAGCCTTCCCCTCGCAAGAAGAGGATTGCCAGAGGTCCGAAAAGGGCTTCCACCAGGGAGGCTGTCGTTTTCCCTATTGGGGATGATTCTTTAATCAGAGGTCCTTCGCCTTTTAGAGAGGGAACCTCCATAATTCTGGTTGACAGAGCCAGAGATTCTTTGCTCGAGATCGTCGCTGCTGCTACTGCTTCGGGTAGTGCTACGAGATCGCCTACGAGGCCGAGCATTTTGAGGATACCTTTTTTCAGACAAATAATGGGAGTAACCCCTACTTCGTCTATAAGTATCCCTAGTGAGATTCTACACGATGAGCCTCGAGTGGATCTTGGCGAAGACTGGGAAGAATATCCTCCAATGTCAGTTGGTGTAGCCTCTTCTCCAGGTATGACAGCTCGCTTAGCATCATTAAGAAATAATTTAGCTGTACAGGCTGCGGACGCGACATATATACCATCGGCCATGGGTAAATATTGTCCTTACGCCTCTTTTAGGAAAATTAACATCAAATTGATATTAACTTTCTCTTGTCTTCTTTTCAGGCGAAGACATCTCAGGGGAGGGCGGAGTCGACGCAACCTTTGACTTTGTTGCGAATCCTGCCGATGAAACGACGGTGTTCGACCTTAAAGAGGCACGATTTGAATTTGCCGATCCTTTGCCCGCAACATTTTCGGGCGTCGTCTCGCCAACAGCAGTCCAGATATCGTCAGAGGAGGATGAGCCTATCATTGCGACTATGCCTCCTTCGTTGAGTACGCCAGCAACTTCAACCGTTGCTGGTGTTCTTTCTTTTATAGCGCTATCTGTAGAGGCGACGGGCGTGGCAACATCCTCCGCGGTCATTCCTGGAAGGCGATTTCCCGGAATCGCAGCCACTCCTAGCGTGTATCCGGTCTTCGATATGCTGATTGAAAATTATACCAGCCTATTCTACCGCAGTTTGAAGGAGTTGATTTCCATGGTGCTGGAGAAGAACTTGAGCTTTGATAATCTACTGATGTCTTCCCAGCTTGCGATAGCACCGATCAGAAATTTCCACGATGCTGGACTAGCTGATGCGTTGGAGCAAATAGTTAATTGTTTAGAATAACCCATTAACGAATATTTGCAACTATCTCGAGGTAACATCGACGATATGATTCAGGCCAAGTACGACTCGTTGACTGCGAGGCTTGCTGTACAAATGGAATCTCTTTACAAATCTATCCGGACACAGCAGCAGGAGATGGATGCAGAGCAGGCCGTATTGGAGGAGGTTATCCCTCAGCTAACCCAGTACGAGGCTGAACATGAGGGAAACGAAGCGAGGGTCCACAAATTGGAGGCTAAGCTCGCTCAAGCAAAGGAGTGGGCTCTCGCTTCATCGGCAGCTCGAGATGTTTTGAAGGGCCGAATGAGTACAGCTCAGCAGAACTTGGCACATGCAGGTATCATCCGTACCAATTTTGTACAGGCTCGGTCTGAACTATCCCAATTGAGCGATGACGGGGTACGACTGGAGCGGGCTCGCACTAACATCTTAGATTCCCGGAATGAGAAGATGGCCGGTTTGGCGAAGCAGATTCGTGATTTGACTGCTCCTCCCCAATGATGTACTTCTTGCTATTTTTTGTAACTCACTCTTTCCGGAGATAATAAAGAGGCTTTATCTGACTTTTGTGGACCCATTATTTTTTGAATATAAATGATAGGCTTGGATGAAAGTGATATCAGAGGTAATATGGACGTGATATACTTTCGGTAAGCTTCAGCTGGATATATCTATTCAGAGGTTATATGGACATGATAGAATATGATCCAACTAAATTTGTATACAAAATACTATCAGAGGTAATATGGACGTGATATGTTTTGAGGTTCCAAATTAGTTAAACATATCTATTCAGAGGTCATAATAACATGATAGGATATGGTCCAACTAGATTTGTACGTAGTATCGTCAGAATGAGATCTTCACCATACTCCGTTTAAGCAAGGGAGATTAAGCATAGTACTTTTTCAGGAATTTGCCGTTGATAGAAGCCATTATCAGATCTCCATTAGGCTTGGCTAATCTGTAAGCGCCGTTCGAGAACGTCGTCTCAATGACATAAGGGCCCTCCCATTTGGGCTAGAATTTATCCTTACTCTTGTGTGTAATGATCATTGGCCTCTTCACAGCTAAAACTACCTCACCAATTTTGAACACTCTTTCCTTCACTTTTTGATTAAAAGTTCTGGAGATGGTGCCTGGTAGAATGCAATGCGCTATTGGGCTTGAAGGCGTTTCTCGTCTAATCCTTCTAGCTCTTGAAGCCGTAGTCGATCATTATTTTCCCGAGTTAACTCATTAGCCACTGCTATTCTGAGTGATAGGATTTGGATTTTAATGGGGAGAACTGCTTCACACCCATAGACTAATGAGAATGGGGTAGAACCGTCGGTGTTCGTACCGTTGTGCGGTATGCCCAGAGGCATTCTCCGAGCTTCTCATTCCAATCCCTTTTGTTTGAAGAGACGAACTTCTTCAAGAGTCTGATGATGGTTTTGTTGAAGGCTTCCGCCAAACCATTAGCAGCCGGATTATATGCCGTAGAGGCCATATTTTGTATCCGATTCTTATCGCAAAATCGGTGAAACGCTTGGCTGATGAATTGAGGCCCGTTGTCATAAATTATCCTTCGGGGTATCCCAAAGCGATAAATGACATGGTGCTTGATAAAGCTAATCACGTTGGATGTCTTTACCTCAGCAAGGGGGATAGCCTCCGCCCATTTAGAGAAATAATCGGTGATAGCCAATATGAACCGATGTCCTCTAGAAGATAACGGGTGAATAGGACCAATGATATCCATACCCCATGCTTAGAAGGGCCATGATGCAATGGTAGGATGTAGATACTCAGAAGGCTGATGTATAAAATCCGCATGAACCTGACAGGCTTTGCACTGTCTCGCATATTTTATGGCATCTGCTATCATAGTAGGCCAGTAGTAGCCCATCCTCCTGATACGATCCTGTAACTTAGGACCGGGTTGATGTGCACCACATACACCGTCATGAGCTTCACGGATAACCTTCTTTGCATCATCATCGGAGAGACATCGTAGCAGTAGTCCATCGTATGTTCGACGATATAGACTTTGTGAAAAAGCATCAAAATAGAAACGCAATGATCGTCTTTTGATAGACACTGCTTCTTTAGGATCCTCGGGTAAAATTTTGTATGCCACGAAATCTATAAAGGGACTTCTCTAGTCTCTCTTAGGAGGAACCGTGTTAGCGGCGTAGCTACGTTCCAGGTAAAAATTATTTTTCACACAGAATAGATCTCTATTGAGAAGAGTCACCGAGTTCTGCCTCCTTATAGGAATGGCTAGATCTGCAGCTAGACTGGCCAGAGCATCAGCTTCCAAATTTTGATATCGAGGCACATGCTCTAGAAAGAATCCTTTAAAAGACATGGCTATCTCGATCGTTGCTTGGTGATAAAGAATGAGGTCTGGATTGCGGACTTCATATACTCCTGTGACCTGATTGACAATCAACTGGGAATCACCAAAAGCTTCCAGGTATTCGACCTCCAATTCTTTAGCGGCTTGAAGCCCGATTAGTAGAGCATTATACTCTGCCACATTATTAGAGCAGGGTTCGCTAAGAGAATATGCTCGGTAGATGATGAGTTTATCAGGAGTTATCAGGACAATTCCTACTCCTGAAACCACGTTTCCCTTGGGACCAGTCCTGGAGGCGCCATCGAAGAATAGCTGCCATGTGTCACCTTCCATTGCAGAGTTATATTCTGCAACTTCGTCGGGGATATCCTCGTATAGTTTGGAGCTTTCCGGAATTGGATGAGCAGCTAAGAAATCAGCCAAGGCCTGACCCTTTGTGGACTTCTGAGGAACGTACACTATATCGTATGGTGTTAATAACATCGCCCAAGTCGCGGGTCGGGAATTAAGGACGCTCGGCTTGTTCATCAGTACCCGAAGATGATTGATCCTGGAGATGATATGAATAGTTTGTCCTTTGACGTAATGTCGCATCTTCTGAATGGCGAACATTAGGGCCAAACATTCTTTTTCTACTAGATTGTACTGGTGTTCAGCTTCGACCATCATCCTGCTTAGGTAGTAGATAGCCTGTTCATGACCCTCATTATTCTTCTGTGCGAGAAGAGCTCCTAAAGAATGATCCATTGCTCAAATATACAGCAAAAATGGTCTTCCTATGATAGGAGGCACCAGAACTGGAGGATTAGTGAGATAGCGTTTGATATCATTAAACGCTTGCTGACAGGCTTCGTCTAATACAAAGGACACACCCTTCTTTATCAGACGAGAAAAAGGTTGACATCTCCCAGAAAGGTTGGATATGAATCTCCTGATATAGGCTAGACGACCTTGAAATCCCCTGAGTTCTCTCAGATTACGGGGAGGTCGCATCTCTAGGATAGCCTTTACTTTATCAGGATCAACTTGAATGCCTTTGGCAGTAATGACAAATCCCAGGAATTTGCCACTGGATACACCGAGAAAGGACTTTGTAGGGTTTATTTTGAGTTGATGTTGGCGCATCAACTCGAACACTGTCTTCAAGTCTTGGATGTGAGTACCCTTGTGGCGGCTTTTGACAGCGATGTCGTCTACGTAACATTCCACTATTTTGCGTAGATGTTCATGGAATATGTTACTCATAGCTCGCTGATATGTAGCCCCGGCATTCTTTAATCCGAAGGGCATGACTGTGTAGCAATATACCCCCAGTGGTGTACGGAAGGCAGTATGCTTCTCGTCTTCAGGATCTATCTTAATCTGATTGTATCCTGAAAATCCATCCATGAAAGACATGTGTTCAAAATCGTAGGTATTGTTGATCATGACGTCTGTGATGGAAAGAGGGAACTCATCCTTGGGGCAGGCTGCATTGAGATCTCGGAAGTCGATACAAATACGAACTTTCCCATTTTTCTTCATGACTGGGACAACATTAGCGACCCAATCAGGATATTGTTCTTCCCGGATGAACCCGCAGGCCATCAACTTCTTGACTTCAGCTTCAATGGCATCCATCATATCCGGACGGAACCGTTGTTGGTGCTGCTTTATAGGTTTTGAATTGGGCAGTATGTTGAGTTTGTGGGTAGCCATTTTTGGATCAAGACCTGGCATATCCTCATAATTCCACGCAAAGACGTCGATATATTCTTTTATCAGCTGGATCATCTCTTTCCTTTCTTCTTCGGAAAGATCGTTACTGATAAATATCGGCTTTGGTGAAAGTTTATCCCCAACATTGATTTGGATAACTTTATCTTCAGTGGGTGGTTCTCTCTGCTCGAACCGAAGTTTCCATTGTGTATCCATTTGTTGCGCCCATGAGTCATTTTTAAACGGTTCAGATTCCTGTTCGTCTGCTTCGAAAGAATCTGTCAATACCGTATTTGCTGACAATATTCATTCAAGATCAGCATATGAGTCGGAGGACGACGAACCATCCTGAGAAGAGAAAAAGGTATCCTCACTTGACTTAAAAATTGTAAGAGACGTGGTATACCCTAACCCGAAGTGCGTTCGTTGAGGGTAGGGATCACCAAGCAATGGCATTCGCCTGCCTTTCCCATAATTGAGGCCTGGTTCTAACTTCAGATCATAACCCATGCTTTGTATAATCTTCAAAGCTTGTGGGCTATATCTGTGGACCTGTATTTTTTCAGCATCAGATTCGTGAGAATCTTCTTGTACAATCGGTCTGCTCCGCATGCCACCAAAGACTATTGGATGTTGATTGTTGCGAGTAGACGGGATTATAAAGATAGAATCTTCATATGGCCCGTATGTCATGATGACATTAGATGTTGACGCTATCTCCTACACATACGGATGATAGGAGTCTATAGCTTTCAGGAATTTTTGTGCTATAGACTCTAAATCGTTATAAGGGGAGTATTCCTGATTTGGAAATTGAAGGTCGGTATACTGGAAATGAGAATCTTTATTATCATCAGAAACCATATTCCCGGTTGTATTTACATCAGTCGGCTGCATGCTGCGCCAAAGGTTGATGACCAAAGGTGGAGGCTTCTGGTTTAGAGTGATCACTAGAGGATCAGTTCCTCCTCCTGATTTGGTTTTGTCCAAGTGGATAGCCATGGGCTCCATGACTTTCGGAAGGGTAATCAGCCCTTTCACCTGGATTGACAGAGGTTGCTCGACAGATGGCTCTCCTGGCTCCTGGTGGGATTCCTCCTCCATCTTGCCTGACACCTCCTTCATGTAGTCTTGGGTGTACAACATGGCATCAGAATAGTAGGACTCAACTCCTTTGAACGGGTTGATATCAGCAAACTCCATTTTTATTGTTCCTTGGGCGTCTATATATTTGAAGCATTGATGTAGAGTGGAAGGAACAATATTGTGATCGTGGATCCAAGGTCTGCCCAACAAAATATTGTAAGACACCTCCGAATCAATGACGTAGCAAGTAGCCACTGATCTAAGGTCCCCAATCTGGATCCTCAGACGAATCTTTCCCAACGGCTTACTTTTTCTGGCGTTGAAGCCCACGATTATAGTGGTGGTGTATGCCAGTTTGCTTGTAGGAATCCTCAATGGCCTGAGCAGACTATGAGGGATGATGCTGATCGACGATCTCGGATCTATGTGAATCCAGTCTACCTCCATGGAACCGACGTATCCGGTGTAATAGAGGGGTCTGTCATGCTTGCCATGTTTCAGCAACATGTCTTCTTGAGTAAAAGTGATGTTAGGGACCACTTCCATTATGCTATGACATTGAGGACATGCCACAGGCTCTTTGTCGGAGGACTTGAGCTGGGTCAAGCATACGTCCGCCTGCATTAAAGCTTCGCTCAAGGCTTGACGGGTGTCTTTGGATAGCCTAAGCAGCTCGAAAATAGACAGTCTGGCTGGAGTATTAGCCAATTGGGCCAGGATGTCGAAATTATATGGCTTCTCCAAACCTTTGTTTTGAATATTCTTCAAAGGTTTATCAAAGCGCACTTCTTTCTGTTTGTCCTTATCTGCTGAAGTTGGTCTAGAAGGACCTGCCTCCAATATGACAGGTTCAGGCTCTGAAAGTTTGGCAGCTAAAGCGTCTACCGTCGCTTCTTCCTGGTTTCCTCCATAGTCCTTGAGGTAGGCTTTCCCTGAACGGGTTCCGGTAGCCAAAGCCTCTTCTTCTGATGTCGGGGATATTGCAACCATATGGCATGGTTTGCGTCTTGAGTTCTTCCTAGACTTAGCCTTAGCGGCTTGAGTCTCTTCCTCAATCTTTAATACCAGATCGGGATGAACCCACATAATCTCACTACGCTGGGTAGTTAGGGGTATCAGGTCATGGTTTTGACCCATGGCTGGAGGAAGATTAACAATATTCATCATCGTTCGGGAAATAGGTACAATACCATCCGGGACTTCTTGAGGGGCAGATCGCCAAATTGGAGAGAGATCATGTTGTCAGTGACCGTCTTCTCGCTATTACGCAGAGTGATGGCCTTGGCGTCGATCAGCTCCTGAATTTTTCTCTTTAGTACATAACACGCCTTTGTAGGATGATGTATGTACCTGTGGAAGATGTAGTACTTAGGATTATTGGTACTGCCGACTTTATTAGGCCTTTTCACCTCGGGGAGAGTGAGCTTGCCACTTTTGACTAGACAGTCGAATATGCTCGGAATATCGTCGTCGTCAAAAGAGTATTCTTCTTTAGGTCTGGAAGTCCCAGGATTCGTCTGCGTGTTCCCAGGAGTATGTTGTCTGGACGTGTTGATCGCCAGAGCTTCTTTTCCTTTGGAACCACGAGGATGGTCGCTATTGGAGGATGACATTTTCCCTCTATCAGAGGTAGAAATCATGATTCCATTGTCACGCGCCTTCCGACTGTTGTCTTCAGCGGCTATCGCTGAGATGATAAATTAGGGCCAATCATGGAATTGATATGGTCCTGTAAACACCGAGATCAGTGGAAGCAGGTTCTTCCTGCAAATGTCAACCAAGGCTGAATTCGAAACTCCGGGAGGCATCAGCAAAGTGGCCTGACGAAAACGTTCGATGAAAGTACGAACGTTCCCTTTCTCTTTCTGCTTCATTCGATGAGTGAGGATATAGACATGTCCATCCCTCCTTCATAGAATCGAGCGAAGAACAAATTCTTGAAGTCTTCAAAAGAAGTAATGCAGTTGTCCGCAAGACTACGGTACCATTGATAGGCCACGCCAGACAGACATCCCATAAATACTCGAGTGAGAAGGGCGTCATTCCCTTGCAGCAATACCGTCATCATGCTGAAGTAGTTCATGTACTGGCTTGGTGACATATTTTCCTCAAATAAAACCATAGCCTGTGGTTTGTATTTTGGAGGGAAAGGGATCTCGTCCCAGATAGCTGGGTAAGGCTGGTTGATGCCCAATTTCTTGAGCTGATCCTTGTTCTTCATGGTATCAAATTAGGCTTTCAATTCCCGAACTGCCTGCATCGGATCTTCAGCTGGGAAAGGGATCGCAGAGAGGTGAGAGGTCGGTTGTATTATAACTCCAACAGGAGGCAATACATTCTCTGGATTCAAAGGTGGAGGAGCCGCTGACTCTTGATTTGGAGCCGGCTCCTGGCTTGTGTTGGATGGTGGCATGTCCACCCCAACACGTAGTTGAGTTGGAGGAACTGATATTTGAGCTATGGCAGCTGTATGTTGAGTCAGTATCATCTGGTGCATGTTCTCCATCATGGAATGCATCTCTTTCAGCGATGTCTCCAATACAGCGATGCGTTGCTCAGTGGTTCCTGATGGGAAAGCTTCTTCATGTTCATCTCCGATGGCATAGACCCCCATTTCCCTCGGTGCTACCGAGGGATCAGTATAGACCTCTGTGGAGATCGAGTCTATACTGTCAGTATCACATTCAGGAAACTGGCGGCCCCCAGTGTCGGAATCGGAGGAATACGAAGCCGATTGTCGTGACCTCGAGCGAGTATTCCGAAAGACACCTGCTTCGATATCTTCAAGGAGTCTATTAAATCTCCTTTGGCTTGGAGTTCTAGAGGGGTGACGTCTTGAACTTGTCCTTCCTCTAGGAATGTGTGAAGCCATGTTCACTGATGCGAATGTAGGCTCTTCCTCCTGTAAGGGAACAGAGTAGTTCAACCGGTCGAAAACTGACCGTTTTGCCTTAGAGCAGCAGTAGTTAACTACAATTTTATGACTATTACAACAGTGCTCCCTAGGGGATGTAATAGACATATTAGAAGATCCCCTGTCTTTGCACTTCTGGGTCAGGAAATTACGTAAGTCAAGAGAATTAGCAGGAGAAGAAGAAGAAGAAGGTTTATTTTGCCTTTTTACATTAGTGGGGGTACGAAGATTAGGAATCATAACTCTCTCCCTGCCATAAGAATACATCAGTTCAGCCATATGAGTTACGTACGATCCGTCATCCGTCTGAGGAACGTATGTTCCCATAAACCGGGTCTTCTTTACGCCGAGGGGCTTGTCTTGGTGTAATCTGGAGCTTTGCACAGGTTGGCGTAAAACTGAGGAAGTCCTCAATCGGTCGTCAGCATCCCGCGTAATCTGAAGAGCGGGCAAATTCTTCTCTTGATGGCGTAAAAGTCGAGAGGTCGGGAAATCCGCCACTTGTTTTCCCTTGCGGTGATTGCAGGGACAATCTGCCTCCTTATAGGTGGAAGATGTATTTTTACGCGCAAAGTACGGAGTAGACTTCTTGATTGGCGCTAAGGCACTGCCAGAAGTTCTATCTGCCACGTCACGGACGAGAGACAGAGTTTTACACGCGGGGCACGGAGTAGACTTTTAGATTGGCGCTAAGGCATTGCCAGAAGCTTTGTCTACGACGTCACAGATGGGAGACAGAGTTTTACGCGCGGGGTGCGGAGTAGACTTCTGGATTGGCGCTAAGGCATTGCCAGAAGCTTTGTCTGCCACGTCACAGACGGGAGACAGAGTTTTACACGCGGGGCACGGAGTGGACTTCTGGATTGGCGCTAAGGCATTGCCAGAAGCTTTGTCTGCCACGTCACAGATGGGAGACAGAGTTTTACGCGTGGGGCACGGAGGTTGCGATGTCACAACCTTGTTGGTCGGAGAGAGAGAGTTCGTAGGAAGGGTAGAGGATGTTCGGGGTATTCATACTTTACGCAGCTTCCTGTACTCTTGGACAGAGAGAGAACGAGAGCTACCCCCTGCGCGAAGCATGTCTTCATAAGCAGATTGGTCGAATTGGACGACCAGAGTCTTCTTCTTTGATCCGACGGATACAGCATCGTGTTGAGCAATGGCTTTCTCGTCAGATGAGAAAGTAGTCCCCAGCAGAGTCGCCATCTTGTGTTTGATAATAAACGAAAGAAATGAAACTAGGTTTATACGAAACCTTTTCTTTGGTTTACAAACAAGAAAAAGAAGTACAATTAATCCTATACGAGGATGTTAAGTACAAAAATTTGATTCTGGGGAAATATTGCTATAGGAGTCTGATCTGCGGTCGATCACTTTGTCCCTTGGACCACACGATGAAGAAGAAGTGCTGTCGAAGACGAAAAAGAAGCTTCAAAGACTGCAGGGAAGGTTAAACTCTCGTTGCCAAAGCTCTCTATATGTATTCTCTTGACTTTGTGCAAAATCTTCGACCTTTCGACCTCTTGACCTTTTTTTCCACCCCTGACCTCCGTGGTCGGAGGTCTCTATTTATAGGGTTCAATCATAGTCGGTGTAGAAACCGAACAGCGGAGAGAACTGCACCTTTTATGCGGCGGTTGTAATAACTGCCACCCACGTATGAATGATTTTCTGAATTGGCGTGTGACGCGTGTCCCATTATGGGGTAATGCGTATAATCTCTCATCGAAGATCAAGGCATGCAAGCCACGTAGATAACTGCCCCTCGCGTAGAGATGGTTGGCATAAAAGTTAAATAACTGTCTCGTTGGCGTAAAAACCAAATAGCTGTTCTGATGGCGTAAAAGCCAAGTAGGCGTAGAAGCCAAATAGTTTTCAAGTTGGCGTAGAAGCTAAATAGCTGTCATGTTGGCGTAGAAGCCAAGTAGTCGTCATGTTGGCATAGAATCCAAGTAGCTGTCATGTTGGTGTAGAAGCCAAGTTCTGCGTAAAGCTTGATGCTGCATGGATAGGTAGCCAGCGTAAAGATAGCCGATTATCCTTCCTTGACTGAGGTCTTGAGCGTATTCTGGGCCAAATAGCCTTATCACGCATCTTTGCAAATATAGCCTAAGTTGGCGTATTTTGAGGAGATAGCATACGGCGTACTCCTATAATTGAAAATAGCCAGGTCGGCGTATTTCGAGAAGATAGCATACGGCGTACTCCTATAGCTGAAAATAGCCTGATGGCGTAATGTGCAGAGATGGTGATGTGGACGTATTAGTCCTAATTATAGCACACCCAGTCATTAAAAGTAGAACCAAATCTCGTGCATTAAATGCAGAGATCTGCCCCCTATCTCGTGCATTAACTGTAGAGACGTGCCTCGAGTTCTGTACGAAGAGCAGCTTTTGACGTGGCGGTCAGCTTTATCTCATCCTGAGCGTAAAAGCTCATCTTTGCCTGTGTAAAATAGGCAGCGTATTCTTTGAATGCATAAACGATGTCTTATATCAAGGGTTTGTCACTAAACGACAGTCTGGGGCTCTGTGTAGAATCATCATAACAGCCGTCCTATCGATAGTCGTGCAGTACTCTTTGTCAGGAGTCAGGTTCACTGCTTTGTCTGACAGGTTCATTCGAGGAATACGAAGAGTTCCTCGTACAACTTCCCGCTGCATTAAAGCAGATAAGTTTTATGCCCAATGGCGATGTAGCAACCTTTTTACGCCAAAGCAGTCTGGAAATGCTGCATTACGCGGATTGTTCTGGAGCGATATTTTACGCTAAAATAGCGTTAAAGCTCTGCTATACGCCAATGGCTCTGAAATCATATCTTACGCCACCCAGTGCTAGAGCTCTGTTTTACGCGGCTG
This sequence comes from Iris macrosiphon, assembly GCA_036927795.1. NCBI lineage: Eukaryota > Viridiplantae > Streptophyta > Magnoliopsida > Asparagales > Iridaceae > Iris > Iris macrosiphon. Next base: position 44,112,623 of record JAYESA010000002.1, read on the forward strand.
CCTACATATTGAGGATTTTATGCATAGGATTCCCCAGTGTATTTTTCATGCTTCTACAGACGTCTTATATAAAGGGTTTGTCACTAAATGACAGTCTAGAGCTCTGTGTAGAATCATCATAACAGCCATCCTCTCGATCGTCGTGCAATACTCTTTGTCAGGAGTCAGGTTCACTACTTCGTCTGACAGGTTCATTCGAGGAATACGAAAAGTTTCTCGTATAATTTCCCGCTGCATTAAAAGCAGACAGGTTTTACGCCGAAGTGGCGATGCAGCAACCCTTTTACGCCAGAGCAGTCTGAAAATACTGCTTTACGCGGGTTATTCTGGAGCTATGTTTTACGCTAAAATAGCATTTGAAGCTCTGCTGTACGCCGATGGCTCTGAAGTCATATTTTATGCCACCCAATGCTGAAGCTCTATTTTATGCGGGCTTCCTGCTTGTTGAGAGTTTTACGCGTGTGATTTCCCAGCGTATTTTTCATGCTTCTACAGTCTTTCCAGAGGAGTTATCGGGATTGCCGCCAGACAGAGATGTGTAGTTCTTATAGACTTGGTGCTAGGCGCAGAGCCAATATCACAACACGTCTATAGGATTAATAAAATTGAACTGGCAGAGTTGAAGAAACAGGTTGATGAGTTACAAGATAAGGGTTTCATCCGATCCAATTCATCACCGTGGGGTGCTCCAATATTATTTGTATCGAAGAAGGATGGGTTGGTACACATGTGTATCGACTACAGGGCTTTGAACAATCTCACTATCAAGAATAAATACCCACTACCGAGGATAGATGATCTCTTCGATCCGTTGAGTGGAGCGAAGGTATTCTCGAAGATAGACTTGAGGTCAGGCTACCACCAGGTAAAAGTGAAGAAGGAAGATATTCCGAAGATAACTTTTCGGACTTTGTATGGCCAGTTTGAGTTCATGGAAATGTCGTTTGGGTTGACCAATGCCACGACGGTATTCATGAACCTGATGAACAAGGTGTTACACTAGTACCTTAACAAGTTCTTGGTGGTATTCATTAATGACATTCTTGTGTATTCGAAGACACCGAAAGAGCATGAGGAGCACCTGAGGATGGTTTTGGAGACTCTCAGGAAGGAAAAGCTTTACGGGAAGCTTTCGAAGTTTGAGTTCTTCACTTGATAATGTTGAATTCCTTAGTCATGTAGTGACGGGTGACGGGATCTCAGTTGACCCAAAGAAGATCGTGGCAGTGGAGTCATGGACTACTTCAAGTTTAGTGGCTGAGATCAGGAGTTTTCTGGGACTAACATGTTATTACAGAAGATTTATACAGGACTTCTCCAGAATTGCAGAGACAATGACTTGGCTGACCAAGAAGGATGTAAAGTTTGTCTAGACAGAGGATTGTCAGGCCGCTTTTAATGAGGTAAAAAAGAGATTAATGATAGCTCCTGTATTGACGTTGCCATCGGGAACATGTGGATTTACTATCTATAGTGATGCTTCAGAGAGGGGTTTGGGTTGAGTTCTTTAGCAGCACGAGAAGGTGATTGCCTATGCTTCTAGGCAATTACGTCCTCATGAGAAGAACTACCCCACCCATGATTTGGAGTTGGAAGCGGTCATCTTTTCTCTAAAACAGTAGAAAAACTATCTGTATGGAGAGCGTGTGGAGATCTTTACAGACCACAAGATCTTGAAGTACATGTTCAAACAAAAAGAGATGAACATGAGACAGATGCGGTGGTTGGAGATGATGAAGGACTTCGATATTTTATTGTAGTACAATCCAAGAAATGAGAACGTAGTCGAAGATGCCTTGAGCAGATATCCGATGGCTATGTACTTGACGACGGACAGACACTTGTTGGCCGATCTTGAGAGTTTGGGAATTGAAGTACTAGTTCTTGGTATCGAGATGCATATGTGAGGATTTTAGAAACAGTCTGAGCTGATGGAAAGAACCACGACTACGTAGTATGATGATGAGGCTTCGATGAGTATTGTAAAACCCCTAATTCTGAAAACCATATTTTTTATTATTTATTTAGTAGTTATGAGCTAAATAGAGAGAATAGATTTTATTTAATGTTTATTTAAGGTGTTTGTACATCTAGGGGATTTATGGAGCCATTATAAATTTTCTTAATTTATTCCATATAGGAGACCCTTTTGACAGTTGCTAGCTTAATGGTGTGCACCAATATAATTTTTAGAATTTTCTATTTATAAATATGTGTGTATATATATAGATATAATTAAATTAGAAAAGAAGGAATAAGAAAAAGAATAGAAAATAGAATTCCTATTGGATCTAACCCAAAACCCAAACCCGCAACTCGTTTAGCCAAACTTGCGTAAAGAAGAAAGAAAATAGCAACAGCTCACCCCGCGTATACTTTCCCCCGCGTAAATAAATAGCAGCAGCAGCACACCCCGCATAAACTCTTCCTTTCTTTCCTGCGCGTGTAAGCTTCTTATTCTACCGCTCCTTAACACTATTATTACCAAACAACCCTCAACCGAAACCTAAACCAATGAGAGGAAAACAACAGCAACAACAGCAGTTTCTTAAACACTAAGTTTCTCCACCGCCTCTTATTTTCTATATATATCCATACAATACACCCCAAACCCTAAAATCTTACTTCTTCAAACTTAACACAATATTGGATGTGCACTATACAGAACATTGCTCGGCAAGTATACCTTGTCTTTGTACTATTTATATTCCATATGATGTATGATTCTATTTTATTTATGTATTTGCATTTGGACCTTGTTTATGAGACCACCCCAGTATTATGGAGCATCATTAGATTCATTAGCCGTGACACAGTTGTTACATGAGTTGTGAGTCTCATATAGATCCCGGACTACGTATCGGGTTGGCCGCCGTTACGTATGAGCCGTGCGTAAGGGATGACTGCTGATAGAAACTTTGTATGCTAGTAGACATGGCAGTTATTTAGAGGTTTTATCATTTCACAGATGTGGCATGATTAGAGCATGGGGTGGGAAGAACAATAAGTAAGGCGTTTGGGCTCTTTTGTACTTTTCTCCTGTACGCCCGGATTCTCCATCGGAGAAACGGGTGATGATGACCACTATATATTTACAGGCGGCCTCTGCCATTCAAAGACGACATGCTTTTAGGCCCCTGATTCTTTGAGAGAGTCATGCCAATCCTATGGCCAGATAGCCCACGTGTTGGAAAGTTGTTCTCAAATTGCATTCACTTAGTCGGTTAGGCGACCCGTTGGATGTTTATATTTCAGTATTTATTGGCATGTTTATATGTATCTTGTTACGTCTCTCTGAGGACCTGGTCTCTTTCCAGATATGGACGAGCAGGAGTACCCACAGGAGTACGGACCTGGACCTGACTCTACTTACCAGGCTGAGGAGATCTTATCCTCAGAGTATCTGTAATTTATTACCGATGTTTAGAGATTTTTGTTGCTACCTCAGTATAGTCATTTTGTAGTGGATTTGTTTCCACCCGACTATCAGTCTTATTACTCATCTTGGATATTCAATTATTATTTAGCTCTTTATTCCTACTGATTATTTGTGCTGTGGATGAGATATAGATTATGTGTGACTTGTTGTGACAGTATATTACCACTGATGGATTGAATATTCATGTAGAGCGTACGTGTGTATATAGTTTCCATATATTGGAGTTCATATACATACGGCTGGGCGTGTTACGTATTCCTAGTCCTACGTATTTTGGGACTGGGGCGTGACATATTTTTGGTGGTGGCCCATGCAAGTCAAGAATATATTGTCTTGGTTATGTAACTGTACCAAACAAGCCTGCATATAGGAATAGAGAATACGGATCTCATCCATGCTTGACTGAAACATCATTCTTCCTTAAGTTTTATGCTAAACACCCTTTACCCTAGTTGGCATAAAAGCCAAATGATTGACTTGTTAGCATAAAAGGCCAAGCTATGCAGAATATTGCCTATTTTATGCTGCAGTAATGACAACTGCTACCCACATTCCAATAGTGTTCCTAATCCTACGTATGACATGACATGCAAGTCACGTAGGTAACTACCCCAGCGTAAACTTGATGATTCCCGAATAATAGATAACCAGCGTAGAATAGCCTGACTAGCATAAAATGTAAGGATGTTATAGTGAGCGTATTATCACAGTATTAGCTTTAGCTTTCCCAAGTCATGAAAAATTAAGAACCAAATCTCGTACATTAAATGCAGAGATATGCCTCGAGCCCTGTGCAGAAATAGCTTTTGACGTAGCATCTGAGTTTGTCTTATCTTGAGCGTAAAAACTCATTTCTATCAATATAGAATAGGCAGCATATTCAGAAGGCTTAATTTTATTTCTTTTGATGCGTAAAAATGACTTGTATTCAAATATGTCACTAAACGACAACCTGGGTCTCTGTGCAAAATCATCATCATAGCCGTCCTCTCGATCATCGTGTAGTACTTTTGTCAGATGTTAGGTTCACTTATTTGCCTGACAAATTCATCCGAGGAATACAAGGAGTTTCTCGTACAACTTTACGCTGCAAAGTATGCTATACTTTACGCAGGTAGATTTTATGCAGACTTTACGCTCAGATTTTATGCGCAGAATTTCTACGCATATTCTACGCAGGTAGATTTTACGCAGACTTTACGTAGTGAATCTTTTACGCACAGACTTTTACACGGACAGTTTTGAAGCTCTATTTTACGCTGACTTCTTTGAATCTCTGTTTTACACCGACGACTTTGAATCTTTAATTTACGCTTCTCTGCTTTACGCGGACAGTTCTGAAACCCTACTTTTACGCCAAACTTCCTTGAAGCTCTGCTTTACGCAGCCATGTTATACGCGAATAATTCCCCAGCGTATTTCATGCTTCTACATCCTATTTAATGCTCGTATCCTGTTTGATTCCTGTACTTCATCTAAATAGTTGTGTACATCACCTACAGAGTAATGGATATGCAGAAAGGATATACTGGCGCCGATGGTAACACAACTTCTGGAGTCAATGGTCAGACTCAAGGAGGGACCTCAACAATTCCTAGACTTCTAGGACCATATGGACAGATTCATAATCCAGTTCCATCTGATCTTCGCGTTCCACCTAATAGGAACCTTCTAGTATCATCGATACCGCAAGATGGCCAGGCACAACTGTTCCAATTCTTCCAGATGATAATGAAGGAACAGCAACAACAGGCTGCTACACTAGCTGCAGAACAGAGACAAGAGTTCCTAACAGCACTTGAAAGGATAGATGCAAAGACTACTGTACCAGCTCAAGCACTAGCTCCAGTACCTCAAGCTAGAGTTGGTTCAGTAAAGGACTTTGTACAGATGGGTCCAAGGCCATACAAAGGTATTGAGAGCCCGGAGGAAACTACCAACTGGATCACTCACACTCGGAAGTTATTAGAGGCATCACAGTTACCTGCAGACCTATGGATGACAGGTGTAAGGACGCTTCTAGATGGTAATACTCATCACTGGTGGGAATCCATGGAACGCCAGCTGGGTACATACCAGACATGGGAGCAGTTCCTGGAGTGCTTTGAAAGGAAGTACTTCCCGGACACCGTCAGAGATGAATTGTACGATCAGTTTCTCCACCTGGAGCAGGGGAATATAACAGTGGATGAATATGATGCTGAGTTTAGTCGCCTTAGAAAATATGGCGCTGCTCTTATACCAGATGACTTGGCCAAGGCTAAGAGGTTTCATCGCGGACTGACTAAGGAGCTCCAACATTACACGAGCTCACAGTCCTGGATCTCTTATGTCGAGTTACCGACAGAAGCTAGATTGCAAGAAACTATCAGCCGAGGAAAAGGAGGTCAGCTAAGGACACAACAAGGACCGGCAAGGACACAACAAGGCGGACCTATCAGACGTCCTTTAGTTCAGCAACAGCAGTACCAACACAGAGCAGGACCGTACCAGACCCCAGAGAAACTCCAATACAATTATTGTGGGAGACACGGGCACATCTCAAGGGACTGTCGGGTCCGTTTGGGACAGTGTATGAGATATGGTTTCGGACAGCATATGATGAAAGACTGTCCTATGCAACAGGCATCATCACTTCCACCGCTAGCTCAGAGGCTAGCACTTCCAGCACCTAAGTCAGCTCAGCAGATGATGAGACCATGAGCACCTCGACCTCCAGCAGCAGGGGAATTTCAGCGAGGACCACCGCTACCTGCACAGGAGGATCAATTTGCAAGAACCAGACAGGGACAACCACAGAGGAATGGACAAGCTTTTATAATGGAAGTGGATGACATGAATCAGGAGATTGATGTCATAGCAGGTATCACTCTTGCTTTTACTTTTCCTGCTGTGACATTGTTTGATACGGGAGTGTAACCTCCGATTTCCAAAAATCAAAATAATTAGATTTTTAATTTATTTTAAATACCAAGTTATAAAATATTTTCTCCTTGAAATTTTGTATTTTATTTTGAACAATGTTTGATTTAGAAGGTAATTTAAAAATCTTTATAAAAATCATTTTTCCTAAATGACGATGTATTACAAAATAAATAAATAAATAATAATATATATATTCCTCTAGTTTCAAATGTTTATTGGCTTGAAATCATAAAATTATTTATTGGATAAAATTAATTAAAGGACTAGTTGTTTCTTCAAAATAATTTTTATAATTAATGGATTAGTAAATAAATAAATTACGTAGCTTTCCTAAAATATTTTCTGAAATTATAATCTCTTCTTTTTAAATTTTTACAAATTTCCATTTCCTATTAACTAGCCAGCACACCCTCATTTTCCCACATGAGAAACCCTTTTATATTTTAATTCTGGGCCATTCATTATTGGGCCAACCCGCAACCCTTTATCCCACACCATCTCTCCCTATTTAAGTCCCTCATCACATCTCCCTAGAAACCCTAGCTAGCCTTCACAAATCCCCACAAAGCCACCGCCACCACCATTTTGTGTGCTCGTGTCCGTGTGTCCAGCATCACCGTGTCAGCCGTGATGGCCTCGGGTCCGACCCCGGGTGTCCCACCGTATTCATTCATTTCCTGTGTCCGGTTACAATATTACAACCCGATTTTCCGTGTCCAACACCCGGACACGCCCACAGTACAACGAACCCATCGTGTCCAGCCGACACGATGCACCCGGACACGACCCCCGGACACACGATAGAACCCTAAACCTAACCCTAACCTAACTCCGGCGATCGCCGTGGCCGCCCAGATCCGCCGAGATCTCCACCGCTGAAGCCGACCAGACGCAGCCGCAGCCGCCTCGAAGCCGTCGCCCCCTCGAGCAGAGCGCCTGCCCCCTCGATCCAAGCACCGCCTCCTCGATCAGAGCGCCGCCTCGGGCCGAGCGTCGCCGCCGCTGCAGATCCCGCCACCGCCTCTGCTCCGTCGAGCCGAGCTTCGCCGCCGTTTTCCTCACCGGCAGCCGACCGTCGCCGCCGATCTGGCTTAGATCCAGCCGTCGTCGAGGACCGCTGCCGCCGCCCGAGACGATCGCCGAGTTCGACCGCCCTGCCCGGCGAGACTCCACCGCCGACGCTCTGCCCCGGCGAGATTCTCCCTCCCGCGCCGACGAGACCCCACCGTAAGCCCTTCCTTCTTTCCCTTCTTCCTTCAGTTCTGTGTAAATTGAAATTAGAGTTAAGTTAAAGTAATAAGTATGTAATTAGTTTAAGTAATCTGTAATTAGTTTGATTAATTATAAAATTAGTTTAGTTAATGATTAGATTAGTAATTATTAATAAACAGTAATTAGTTATTAATCAGGAATTTATTTATTAACCAGTTAGTAAATATTAATTAATTAGTTTAGTATTTTCTTATAATTAGTTTAGTTAATTTGTAATTAATGTAGTAAATAAATGTAATTAGTTTAGTATATGTAATTAGCTAATTTTATGTAATTAGTTTATTTAGTTATAATTAAAAGGTTTTTTGATTATGTTAAATATAATAAATCTTGGGGTTTATATTATTATTAAAAATATAGTTCCAATAATAAAATAAGTTCAAAATTTGTTTATTTGGATCGGTGACCGATTTTACCATAAATAAAAATATATTGGCTTTACGTAAATTCTAGATTTTTATAAATAAACCTTTAAATTGTAATTTTGTTCAAAAGGGAAGTTTTAACAATTATTGTTCAAAATGATTTCCAAATGATTTTTCATAAATTAAGGAGTTACCTTGATTTCGAACAATCGACCCTTTTCTCTTATTAGCTAACTTGTAAATCTTAACCTTAGCTAAACCCCGGTGAATTCCTCTAAATATTGAGGACTCGGTATCCTTATCTCGATTTTTGTGCCGAGCTCCGATCTTGGACTTTTTTATATAGTTTCTAGCTAATTGGACTGCTCCGGACCCATTGGAACTAACTGCTACTTCATTTGGGAGCACCTTAAGAAGTGTGGCATGATGAACATTCTCTGGTTAGTCAAATATGTACAAAATATTTTTGATTGATATATATACAAATATGTATTTTGGTATAAAAAGTATATATGTATATACATCTATTAGTGTATATACACAAATACGTATTTTGTAAATTACTAATAGACACTTATATATATATTATATTATATACGTTTTATTGGTATACTAAGCATTAATGTATGTTTCAGTATTTAAATATAAATAAATGTATATTGGTATATATGTATATATAACCGTATTTTGGTATAAATATGTGTACCTATATATATATAAACATGTATAAACATATTTTTGGTATATATATATATATAGTATATATATATATATAAACTGTATTGATATATATGTACTTGTAAAACATATTTTGGTATATTACCTGTATATAGTATAGTATTATTTTGATATGTATGTATAGCTATATAATATAAGTTAATATGTATTTTGGTACATGTATACTAGTTTATATGTATGAGTGATGTATAATTTTTCACATAAATAAAATATATTTCCACTTATGTACATACAGTTATACCTATTTTGTATACTTTGGAATAACTATATATATATGTATTAAATTATTTATTGATAATATGATTAATTGGTAAATTACTAGGTGACCCTAGTTGACTAGTGCCATACCTGATAGAGCCCCTGAGTTCATGTAATTGTGATGTGTTAGTGTAGCGCCTGATGCAAATATTGTATTTGATATTTTTAGGACTGTTGGTTCCCCCAGACGATACTCTGGGACAGGACATTGGTTTTACCAGCTAAGGACCCAAGGCGAGTACATTCTCTGATTAGTTTCTAATTTATGATATCTCCTATGTTCACTGTATCTAGTGTAAATATCCATGCTCTTGACACATTGGTTATACGGATTGGTATACACGGATCTCGTCATGAGATGTTATTCCTTATTCATGGTGTAGCTTGTACAAGACTTGTTTCCTTGATATCTTGTGCATGTACAGACACTGAGACCCAGGGAGATTTGCTACCTCCTTAGGGGATCCCGTGCCATAGCGTACCATGATTGGATCTACTATACCAGTCGGGGGTTTGGGGAGTATTTTAGTGTAGATATGTGATCATACCCAACTTATCATGCATCATAGCTCACCCCACATCTCACGTCGGGTGCAGCCTGACCTCTCCGTGCCTCATAGCTGTTACGTGTGATTAGCCTGACCTCTCCATGCATCATAGCTAACCAACGGTTAGCCTGACCTTCGTGAATCATAGCTAATCACATGTAACCAGCCTGATCAAGTTCCCAAGCCGATCACATGTTAAAGCTAGTACTCACACACATAGTCATAGGATTCTTGCTCATTGACATATTGTTTCTTTTCCTGCATTTACTTACAGTATTTCCAGTATTTCCTTCATTGTACATTCTCGTACCTATACATGCATCTGGTATGTTTCCATCTAGAACTGCTACATAGTTTATGTCATTTATATAGAACTGCTAGTTAGAGATGTACTTTGCTCCTTCCTGACTGGAAATATTTTTCCAGACTGTGACCTTAGTAGACTGGCTCTGACATACTTGGGGATTGGAAGTAATGATTGCAGGTATGATTATTGTGTCATTAGACTTGTGTTGTATTCTTTTATTTCTTCATTTTCCTATCGTGCTGCAGTTGTGATTGAGTATTTCTAGATTTATTTTATGATATCCACTTCTCCTTATGGAGTTGGATACTAGCGTGAGATTGTTTAGATAGTACTTGACCTAGACAGCGTTCTACCGCTGATGCTGCGGCGTAGGCTGAATGTACCCACGCTCTCGTGCCCCTAAACCGGGTGCGGGTCGTGACACGTTTTTAGTGGTGGCCCATGCAGGTCAGACTTCGCAAGTTGTGCGATGTCGTGGTAGTGCGACGTCATAGTTGTACTACTGCGTGCCTGCTATAGGACATAGGACATAGGACATAGGATACTAGGATGAGAGAGGATACTCAATCATAATTTAATTGAAAGATTTCCTGGGACGACCCCTTGAGAATCTTATTCCAATTTAAATCTTTTTCCTTGATTTCGTCCGCTCTCGCTTGTTGTCACTGAACTTGATTCTTGTTGAGCAGTTACTAAATTAAATTCTTGGTATCATTGTTGAGTTTGATTCTTGTTGACCAGTTGTTAACTTTAATTTCTGGTCTCGTTGTTGAGTTGATTTCAAATTGAGATGAATTTTACGGACTAAAATTTACGGTATCATCTGATGACATATTGATGAGGACAGTGAGAAAGGTAAAAATGTCTACTTTGGTCATGGAACCTAGAGTTTATCGCAGCCATATTAGCTGTCGTGACAAGAACATAGGAACCTAACTTGGATGTACATACTTTAGTTATGAGATTTAGAGTTCTCGCAGGCATACCGGTTGGCGTGGCGAGTATTCTAGATGACATAATTATAGGGTTGTATACCTTAGTTACGGAACCTGTCGCTTATCGCATCTATGCTTACTGGCGTGGCGAGGATTCTGAGTGTCATGATTTCGGATAGACGTGTATGATTATCAGGTTGTATCTTAAATTGGTTCTTAAAATATCATCTCAAGACTTATCTATTTCTGTTATTCCAGGACTTTGTTCCACCGCTTCTTTCTTTACTAGCAGTAAAGATACCTTCTGTCCTCAATTCAGTCTTTGAGCTCCTATTCCTTGAGGATTTCTTGTTAAGCATGGTAATCAGTGGCTTGTAATTTTGTTTGTGTCTTGTATTAGTATTGACTGTGTTGCTAGTGATTTGTAAGTGTTTCTTAGTTGGGCATGTGAGCAGTAGGCTTTAATCTAGAGTTAGCCCTTAGCATAGTACCTTGTACCAATGATTCTAGGAGTAGTGTCATTAGAGACAGAGAGTTAAGGAGAGTATAGAGTATCAGTGATAGTTCTCAGAGTTAGTATCAGAGCCAATTACCCGTCCTGGATAATCATGATGATGTAATTGAGTGATCTATGTAAACGATTAAGTATCCGAGAATTGTGTTAAGGATTTATGGAGCATGATGTCCAATTTGATGATTGATATCGGAAATGTTAAAGGTAAAGAAATGTATATGTATAGAGGGTTTAATGAGATGTCATAAGTAGAGAAATATCAGGATTAGTAATGGAAGTTGTGAAGCGTATCACGAATTAGTTAATAGGCTTTAAAGGATTGAAGGAAATACATATACAACCATCGAGATGAGGAACCATACACATACCCATGAGAGTAAAGAAACATGAGTGTTATAGAGGATACAGGTGATCATGAGTCTAATAAGCTTGATGAGATAATCCATTAATGCAGCTAGTGATGTAATACCAAGAGTGCTAATGGTTCTATTTCGAGGGTTAGTCGAGAATGACACTCAAAACAATAAGCACTTCAAGTGATGATAATTAGATTGGTGTATTAGTGTGCACCTTGAGCATTAGAGACCGTGAACATTTATAAATGTGTACTTGTGGATTTAATTTTATCGTTTCAAGAATGGAAATGAAATAAGATTTTGAGAATTTTAAGGAGTTGAGATTTTATGTTGTTAAAATATTGAGAATTTAAAATTGATTCAATAAACATAGTCAAGCTACAAAGATTTTAGAAGTGATTAAAATTTTATTTCGATGTTGAGTATCTGACTTCGAGGAAGTGTATGCAATCTATTTTTAAGTTGATCGAGAAGTTAAACCTCGATGATTATTTTTGAGGATTAACTCTATGGTAGATGAGAAATATGAATATTAATATATGAGTAGATAACATACATGTGTAAGGATCTGGTGATTGAGCATGATTGAGATGGCACCGCAGACTGACTTGGGTGTCCATCTAAAGTTGTATTGGAAAGAGCAATATTTAGTATGGTGTTGCACTTGACGTATATTGAGTGATAAGAATGACTAGTATGAACAATTGTAGTAGGAACGAAAACTGACAGAGGGTATGGTACTAAAGAGATAGAGGTATCAACTTGGATGCATTATTGAATCATGGTTATATTAAAGATTCTTGGCATCAGATTTTGGTATTAATAAACAGGTGTGTGCAATACGGATGTATTCATGGATTTTGTGGATTAATGAGTAGTTGATATGGGTACCAGTGTACATGAATAGGAATTAGTTAGTGAATATGCTAGAGTTAAGTGTTTGTTAGAGATAGTAGATACTACAAGTAATATGTTAGCAGGTTCTTTTTCTAATGTTCCCGTCTCTTGATTGATTGATTTCCCTAAGTACTGTAGCTCGTATTCATGATTTCCTTGTTAGGATATAACTAGTAGTACACCTTAGCAGAGACTGAAATACCATGACAAGACACATGACCTATATTTTCTTAAATTGCATGGCTGTAGGTAGAGTTTTCTTAAACCATGATCATTGGGTTTTGACCATAGCAAAGATCTATGACAAGGTTATGACCGACAAAAGAGACAAGAGGATTAAATTTGTGGATGAGCATTAAATTAAATAAAGAATTTAGGGGTTGTTATAACGGAGTTGATGGATCATTGATTTTATGGAAATCAAGGTATGATTGAAATTCGAGGACAAACATTAACTTAAAGGGAGAATTTAGAAATTCACAGAGCCAAAAACTTGAGGATTTATTAATTTTAAGGAGGTCTTGATATGATTGAATTGATTATTAAAAATCTGAGAAATTTGAGAGATTATCATTTTATCTATTTGATTGCAAGATAAAATTTTTATATATTATGAATGTTGCATTGAAGATTCTGGAAGCATCGCATCGTTGAGTATTTGAGGAAAAAGAAAAGCAGGAAATAAAATCGTAAATGGAATAGTGTCAAATTAAATTCTTGGGATGAGGAGTTAGATTGGAATAAGCATCAATTGAATTTGAGTTAGATGATTGATGAGTGTTTAAAGTTAAATTTTGGGATGCAGATTTTTAAAGTTTTATAAATATGCATTGATTGGATTTCAATTGAAGGATTGGATATTAAATCCTTGGGTATTTAGATGCGAACTTAAAATCTTTGGGAGAAGATTATGACAAAGGGGATTTGATTTTTTAATTTTGAAGATTTTTCAGGAATATGATGATGTATAATTTTTGAAAGATTATGAAATAACATTATGAAATTACTTCATGATTATTGGTTTAAGATTTAAATTTTGAAAGAAATAATATGGTGAATAAAGGCAATTATTGAGGATCCTAAATTTCGAGGACGAAATTTTTCTAAGGTAGGTAGACTTGTAACCTCCGATTTCCAAACTTCAAAATAATTAGATTTTTAATTTATTTTAAATACCAAGTTATAAAATATTTTCTCCTTGAAATTTTGTATTTTATTTTGAACAATGTTTGATTTAGAAGGTAATTTAAAAATCTTTATAAAAATTATTTTTCCTAAATGACGATGTATTACAAAATAAATAAATAAATAATAATATATATATTCCTCTAGTTTCAAATGTTTATTGGCTTGAAATCATAAAATTATTTATTGGATAAAATTAATTAAAGGACTAGTTGTTTCTTCAAAATAATTTTTATAATTAATGGATTAGTAAATAAATAAATTACGTAGCTTTCCTAAAATATTTTCTGAAATTATAATCTCTTCTTTTTAAATTTTTACAAATTTCCATTTCCTATTAACTAGCCAGCACACCCTCATTTTCCCACATGAGAAACCCTTTTATATTTTAATTCTGGGCCATTCATTATTGGGCCAACCCGCAACCCTTTATCCCACACCATCTCTCCCTATTTAAGTCCCTCATCACATCTCCCTAGAAACCCTAGCTAGCCTTCACAAATCCCCACAAAGCAACCGCCACCACCATTTTGTGTGCTCGTGTCCGTGTGTCCAGCATCACCGTGTCAGCCGTGATGGCCTCGGGTCCGACCCCGGGTGTCCCACCGTATCCATTCATTTCCTGTGTCCGGTTACAATATTACAACCCGATTTTCCGTGTCCAACACCCGGACACGCCCACAGTACAACGAACCCATCGTGTCCAGCCGACACGATGCACCCGGACATGACCCCCGGACACACGACAGAACCCTAAACCTAACCCTAACCTAACTCCAGCGATCGCCGTGGCCGCCCAGATCCGCCGAGATCTCCACCGCTGAAGCCGACCAGACGCAGCCGCAGCCGCCTCGAAGCCGTCGCCCCCTCGAGCAGAGCGCCTGCCCCCTCGATCCAAGCGCCGCCTCCTCGATCAGAGCGCCGCCTCGGGCCGAGCGTCGCCGCCGCTGCAGATCCCGCCACCGCCTCTGCTCCGTCGAGCCGAGCTTCGCCGCCGTTTTCCTCACCGGCAGCCGACCGTCGCCGCCGATCTGGCTTAGATCCAGCCGTCGTCGAGGACCGCTGCCGCCGCCCGAGACGATCGCCGAGTTCGACCGCCCTGCCCGGCGAGACTCCACCGCCGACGCTCTGCCCCGGCGAGATTCTCCCTCCCGCGCCGACGAGACCCCGCTGTAAGCCCTTCCCTCTTTCCCTTCTTCCTTCAGTTCTGTGTAAATTGAAATTAGAGTTAAGTTAAAGTAATAAGTATGTAATTAGTTTAAGTAATCTGTAATTAGTTTGATTAATTATAAAATTAGTTTAGTTAATGATTAGATTAGTAATTATTAATAAACAGTAATTAGTTATTAATCAGGAATTTATTTATTAACCAGTTAGTAAATATTAATTAATTAGTTTAGTATTTTCTTATAATTAGTTTAGTTAATTTGTAATTAATGTAGTAAATAAATGTAATTAGTTTAGTATATGTAATTAGCTAATTTTATGTAATTAGTTTATTTAGTTATAATTAAAAGGTTTTTTGATTATGTTAAATATAATAAATCTTGGGGTTTATATTATTATTAAAAATATAGTTCCAATAATAAAATGAGTTCAAAATTTGTTTATTTGGATCGGTGACCGATTTTACCATAAATGAAAATATATTGGCTTTACGTAAATTCTAGATTTTTATAAATAAACCTTTAAATTGTAATTTTGTTCAAAAGGGAAGTTTTAACAATTATTGTTCAAAATGATTTCCAAATGATTTTTCATAAATTAAGGAGTTACCTTGATTTTGAACAATCGACCCTTTTCTCTTATTAGCTAACTTATAAATCTTAACCTTAGCTAAACCCCGGTGAATTCCTCTATGTATTGAGGACTCGGTATCCTTATCTCGATTTTCGTGCCGAGCTCCGATCTTGGACTTCTTTATATAGTTTCTAGCTAATTGGACTGCTCCGGACCCATTGGAACTAACTGCTACTTTATTTGGGATCACCTTGAGAAGTGTGGCATGATGAACATTCTCTGGTTAGTCAAATATGTACAAAATATTTTTGATTGATATATTTACAAATATGTATTTTGGTATAAAAAGTATATATGTATATACATCTATTAGTGTATATACACAAATACGTATTTTGTAAATTACTAATAGACACTTATATATATATTATATTATATACGTTTTATTGGTATACTAAGCATTAATGTATGTTTTAGTATTTAAATATAAATAAATGTATATTGGTATATATGTATATATAACCGTATTTTGGTATAAATATGTGTACCTATATATATATAAACATGTATAAACATATTTTTGGTATATATATATATATAGTATATATATATATAAAAACTGTATTGATATATATGTACTTGTAAAACATATTTTGGTATATTACCTGTATATAGTATAGTATTATTTTGATATGTATGTATAGCTATATAATATAAGTTAATATGTATTTTGGTACATGTATACTAGTTTATATGTATGAGTGATGTATAATTTTTCACATAAATAAAATATATTTCCACTTATGTACATACAGTTATACCTATTTTGTATACTTTGGAATAACTATATATATATGTATTAAATTATTTATTGATAATATGATTAATTGATAAATTACTAGGTGACCCTAGTTGACTAGTGCCATACCTGATAGAGCCCCTGAGTTCATGTAATTGTGATGTGTTAGTGTAGCGCCTGATGCAAATGTTGTATTTGATATTTTTAGGACTGTTGGTTCCCCCAGACGATACTCTGGGACAGGATATTGGTTTTACCAGCTAAGGACCCAAGGCGAGTACATTCTCTGATTAGTTTCTAATTTATGATATCTTCTATGTTCACTGTATCTAGTATAAATATCCATGCTCTTGACACATTGGTTACACGGATTGGTATACACGGATCTCGTCATGAGATGTTATTCCTTATTCATGGTGTAGCTTGTACAAGACTTGTTTCCTTGATATCTTGTGCATGTACAGACACTGAGACCCGGGGAGATTTGCTACCTCCTTAGGGGATCCCGTGCCATAGCGTACCATGATTGGATCTACTATACCAGTCGGGGGTTTGGGGAGTATTTTAGTGTAGATATGTGATCATACCCAACTTATCATGCATCATAGCTCACCCCACATCTCATGTCGGGTGCAGCCTGACCTCTTCGTGCCTCATAGCTGTTACGTGTGATTAGCCTGACCTCTCCATGCATCATAGCTAACCAACGGTTAGCCTGACCTTCGTGAATCATAGCTAATCACATGTAACCAGCCTGATCAAGTTCCCAAGCCGATCACATGTTAAAGCTAGTACTCACACACATAGTCATAGGATTCTTGCTCATTGACATATTGTTTCTTTTCCTGCATTTACTTACAGTATTTCCAGTAGTTCCTTCATTGTACATTCTCGTACCTATACATGCATCTGGTATGTTTCCATCTAGAACTGCTACATAGTTTATGTCATTTATATAGAACTGCTAGTTAGAGATGTACTTTGCTCCTTCCTGACTGGAAATATTTTTCCAGACTGTGACCTTAGTAGACTGGCTCTGACATACTTGGGGATTGGAAGTAATGATTGCAGGTATGATTATTGTGTCATTAGACTTGTGTTGTATTCTTTTATTTCTTTATTTTCCTATCGTGCTGCAGTTGTGATTGAGTATTTCTAGATTTATTTTATGATATCCACTTCTCCTTATGGAGTTGGATACTAGCGTGAGATTGTTTAGATAGTACTTGACCTAGACAGCGTTCTACCACCGATGCTGCGGCGTAGGCTGGACGTACCCACGCTCTCGTGCCTCTAAACCGGGTGCGGGTCGTGACAGGGAGCCACCCACTCATTCATATCATTTAGTTTTATTGCCAAACACAATATTACCTTCGCATCTTTATCTAGTTATGTTAGAATTCTTACAGGGGGAGGAGTTGTACCTATTAATAGAATTTGTAGATCGTGCCTCATAGTGATACATGGCAGAGAGATGAACGCTCGACTCTTAGTCCTTCTTATGCCAACTTTTGATATTGTGCTCGAAATGGACTGGCTGAGTAAGTACCATGTTTTCTTCGATTGTTTTGGAGGAAACATTCTTTTTAAAGTACCAGGCCAGCCTGAACTTGAGTTTGCACGAGGATCCACAAAAATCCTTGATGGTATGCAGCTCACAATGGACGATGTTGTCTATCATCCCATTATTTCAGAATTCCAAGACGTTTTTCCAGAAGAATTACCAGGACTACCCCCAGATAGAGACGTAGAGTTTTCGATTGAATTAACACCAGGAGCAGCACCCATATCATCACATGTTTATAGACTGGCAAAGAAGGAGATGGATGAACTAAAGACACAGTTGAAAGAACTAAAAGAGAAAGGTTTCATCCGACTAAGTGCATCACCCTGGGGAGCACCAGTGTTGTTTGTACCAAAGAAGGATGGGTCAGTGCGTATGTGTATTGACTATAGAGCATTGAATGCAGTGACAGTGAAGAATAAATATCCACTGCTACGCATTGATGACCTATTTGATCAGCTTAGTAGAACCAAGATGTTCTCAAAGATAGATTTGAGATCGGGATATCACCAGGTGGAAGTAAGGAAGGAAGACATCCCGAAGACCGCTTTTCGGACAAGATATGGGCACTACGTGGTCATGCCATTTGGATTGACCAATGCTCCAGCTATCTTTATGGACTTAATGAATCGAGTCTTCCATCAGTATTTGGACCAGTTCGTGGTCGTCTTCATAGATGATATACTTGTCTATTCAAAGTGTCACGAGGAGCACGAGAAGCACCTGCGGATTGTTCTAGAAACCTTGAGGAGAGAGCAGTTATATGCGAAGCTCAGTAAATATGAGTTCTTCCTGGACAGAGTGTTATTTTTTGGACATGTCATTACAGGAGATGGTATTTCTGTTGATCCAGAAAAGATCTCGGTAGTCGAGACATGGCCTGTTCCTAAATCAGCAGCAGAGGTGAGAAGTTTCCTTGGACTTGCGGGATATTACTGACGATTCGTGGAGAACTTCTCAAGGATAGCAACACCTATGACTCGGTTGACTTGCAAAGATCAAGAGTTCATATGGACCAATGAGTGTCAAGCCGCTTTCGAGGAGTTAAAAAAGCGACTAACTTTAGCACCAGTATTGACTATTCCATCAGGATCAGGAGGCTATGTGATCTACAGTGACGCATCAGGGAAAAGTTTGGGATGCGTATTGATGCATCATGGCAAGATAATTGTATATGCATCTAGACAATTATGAGTACATGAGAAGAATTATCCAACTCATGACTTGGAACTTGCAGCCGTAGTATTTGCTCTGAAGCTATGGAGACATTACTTACATGGGGAACGAGTGGAAATCTATACAGACCATAAAAGCCTCAAGTATGTCTTCACGCAGAAGGAGTTAAATATGAGGCAACGTCGATGGCTCGAGTTGATAAAAGATTTCGAGATAGAGCTACATTATCACCCAGGCAAGGCTAACGTTGTAGCAGATGCGTTAAGCCAGAAACCAGCAGCTTATTTCTTGACAGCACAAAGGGAATTATTGAAAGACTTGCAAGGACTTGGCATTAAAGTAATATTACCCGGAGCAGACGGAACACTAGCCAACTTAAAAATACAATCATCACTAGTAGAAAGAATCAAGGCAGCATTGCCTACAGACGCCAGATTCAGAAAATTAAAGGAAAGGACAGAGGCCGGAGAGCAGATAGGACTGCGCATCCATGATGATGGAATATTACGATGTGGTGATCGTCTTTATGTTCCAAATGGAGAGATTCGACAGGAGCTAATGACAGAAGCTCATAGTTCGATATATTCTATTCATCCTGGAGGCACCAAGATGTATCGTGATTTATGACAGCACTTTTGGTGGCATGGAATGAAAAGAGAGATAGCTCGCTTTGTAGCTAAATGTTTGGTATGCCAACAAGTAAAGGTGGAGCACCAGAGAACAGCAGGGTTATTGCAACTACTTCCGATTCCAGAGTGGAAGTGGGAGCACATCACTATGGACTTCGTCACGGGTTTTCCCAAGAGTCCAAGTGGTAGAGATGCAGTATGGGCAATAGTGAACCGACTCACCAAGTCAGCCCATTTCTTGCCTTTTAGAGTTGGCCAATCCACAGAAGTTTTGGCTGACTTATATATGAGGCAGATCGTAAGATTTTATGGCATACCAGTCAACATTATATCAGACAGGGATTCACGCTTTACATCACACTTTTGGAGGAGCATGCAAGAGAGCCTTGGAACTCGTCTGAAGTTCAGTACATCTTACCACCCGCAGACTGATGGGCAGTCAGAACGTACTATTCAGACATTGGAGGATATGTTGAGGGCTTGTATGTTAGACTTTGGAGGATGATGGGAGGACCACCTATACCTTATGGAATTTTCCTACAACAATAGCTATCAGGCGAGCATCCAGATGGCTCCATTTGAAGCATTGTATGGAAGGAAGTGTAGGTCTCCTGTGTGTTGGAGTGACGTGGAAGAACGTCAAATTCTGGGACCAGAATTAGTGGTCAACACCTTTGAGACAGTTAAGAAGATAAAAGGACACTTGCGAGCAGCGCAAGACAGGCAAAAACAATGGACAGAACTTCATCGTCGTCCTTTAGATTTTAAAGAGGGCGATCATGTCTTCTTAAGGATATCACCTACCAGAGGCACCATTCGATTCGGAGGGCGCGGCAAGTTAAGTCCAAGGTATATTGGACCATTGAACGTGCTAGAGAGAGTGGGAGAAGTAGCTTATCGACTTGCGCTACCACCTTCACTTGAGGGAGTACATGACGTATTCTATGTGTCGTAATTCAGGCGATATATGGCAGACAGCAGTCATATTCTCGAGCATTTGGAGATCACTATTGGGCCGAGCTTGTCATATCAAGAGAAACCTGTAGAAATCCTTGATCATCGAGAGAAAGTATTGAGAAACCAGTCTATTCCCTGGGTCCGCGTAGAATGGAAGCATGGCATGCCAGGAGAATCTACTTGGGAGCGCGAGGATGACATGCGCAAACATTTTCTGAACCTATTCGCAGATCAAGGTATGAATTTACTTTGTTAAATTATATCTTATACCATTCTTGACTTTCTACCGTGGCTTAGTTTTAATTTCGAGGACGAAATTTTTATAAGTTGGGTAGAATGTAAAACCCCTAATTCTGAAAACCGTATTTTTTATTATTTATTTAGTAGTTATGAGCTAAATAGAGAGAATAGATTTTATTTAATGTTTATTTAAGGTGTTTGTACATCTAGGGGATTTATGGAGTCGTTATAAATTTTCCTAATTTATTTCATGTAGGAGACCCTTTGGACAGTTGCTAGCTTAATGGTGTGCACCAATATAATTTTTAGAATTTTCTATGTATAAATATATGTATATATATATATATATATATATAGATATAATTAAATTAGAAAAGAAGGAATAAGAAAAAGAATAGAAAATAGAATTCCTATTGGATCAAACCTAAAATCCAAACCCGCAACTCGTTTAGCCAAACCCGCGTAAAGAAGAAAGAAAACAGCAACAGCTCACCCCGCGTATACTTTCCCCCGCGTAAAAAATACCAGCAGCAGCTCACCCTGTATAAACTCTTCCTTTCTTCCCTACGCGTGTAAGCTTCTTATTCCACCTCTCCTTAACACTATTATTACCAAACAACCCTCAACCGAAACCTAAACCAATGAGAGGAAAACAACACCAACAGCAGCAGTTTCTTAAACACTAAGTTTCCCCACCGCCTCTTATTCTCTATATATATCCATATAATACACCCCAAACCCTAAAATCTTACTTCTTCAAACTTAAAACAATATTGGACGTGCACTATACAGAACTTTGCTCGGCAAGTATACCTTGCCTTTGTACTATTTATATTCTATATGATGTATGATTCTGTTTTATTTATGTATTTGCATTTGGACCTTGTTTATGAGACCACCCCAGTATTATGGAGCATCATTAGATTCATTGGCCATGACACAGTTGTTACACGAGTTATGAGTCCCATATAGATCCCGGACTTCGTATCGGGTTGGCCGCCTGTACGTATGAGCCGTGCGTAAGGGATGACTGCTGATAGAAACTTTGTATGCTAATAGACCTCGCAGTTATTTAATGGTTTTCTCATTTTACGGATGTGGCATGATTAGAGCATGGGGTGGAAAGAATAATAAGTAAGGCGTTTGGGCTCCTTTGCACTTTTCTTCT